>JAGFMF010011617.1:6137799-6177325 GCA_019455555.1 Galemys pyrenaicus | reverse complement strand
GTGCTGCTATAAGCATAGGGGTGCAGGTATTCTTTTGAATCAGTGTTTTTGTGTCTTTTGGGTATATTCCTAGGAGTGGGATTGCTGGGTCATATGGAATCAGCATTGTATTTCAGTCAATCCACCTGTTCTGTTGCCCACTCTGTCTCTAGTGAATCCTCTCACCGTCTCTCCCTGGGCCTCTGGCCTGTTCTTGTATGCATAAATAATCTTTTAAAAAAAGAATTTGTTTCCTTTTTTCCTTACAGTACTGAGTCTATGTATAATATTGTGGGGGGGAGCAGGGGAGTATTTAGTAGGACCCCCGATACGGTGCACACGAGGACCCTGAAATTTATTCAGAGCCTCCCCCCCAACCTTTCTGCTGATTCTGCAGCGCTCCTTTTCAAAAACATCCGTTTAAAAGTCTCATAATAGGCAGGAAGCAAAGACCCCTCCCGGGATCCTGAGGAAACTAATGGCAGAGGGGGGAGGGGACCACTAAGACTTCCAAGTGGGTCTGTTAGACACTCCATAACTGTCAGTGTTGACATGAGGATGAGATGTTTGTAAACTGTAAACTATACAAATAAATGCCTGATATTAAGAGAACTAAGGAAAGAATCGAGGGAGCCAAAGAACTTAACTCAAGGATAGGGGTTGGGAAACAGAGAGAAAGGGTGGGAGGAGGAGGGACAAAGCAGAGCAGCTCTGTGCCCGGCATTTCAATGAAATTCCTGAGAATTCCAACCCCGGAGAGGGGCAGGATGCTCAAAGCTCGCGGCAGGAAACAGCGACGAGGGCGGATCCCTCCCTAGGTGGGGCCGCGCGGGCCGGGGGCGGGACCCTCGCAGCCCGCAGGTGAGTATCGGTTCTCTTCTCCCGGGCTTTCGGTCAGGAGGAGGCGGGAGTAGCCTCGGCTCCCCTGATCCTATCGCGCAGGGCAGGCTGGGCCTTCCGTGGGACGGGGACGGGGGGCGGGATGTGTCACCCAAATACCAGCGGGTGAGTCGGCGGCCGAACCAGTCTGGCAGGTCCAGCGGAGTATAAGAGCGGGAGGGAGAGGCGGGCGGCAGACGCCTGGAGACGGTCGCGGATCGCGGAACCCGACCCGGCCGAGCCCCTCGAGCTTAGTCCTCCCGCGTCTGGACCGCGCTTCTCCACCCTACCATGGCCGGAGATCCCGGCCTCGCGCTGCCATCTCGACCGCTGCTGCTGCTACTGCCGGTGCTGCTGGCGGTGATCGGCCACGCGGCCGCGCAGCACAACTGCACGTGTCCCACCAACAAGATGACCGTGTGCGAACTGGACGGCCGCGGCCGCTGCCTCTGCCGGGCGCTCGGCTCCAACTTCGAGGTCAACTGCTCCACGCTCACCTCCAAATGCCTGCTGCTCAAGGCGCGCGTGAGCGCCCCCAAGACCGCCCGCGGGCTGGTGAGGCCCAGCGAGCACGCCATCGTGGACAACGACGGCCTGTACAACCCCGACTGCGACCACGACGGCCGCTTCAAGGCTCGCCAGTGCAACCAGACGTCGGAGTGTTGGTGCGTGAACTCGGTGGGCGTGCGCCGCACCGACAAGGGCGACCAGAACCTGCGCTGCGACGAGCTGGTGCGCACCCACCACATCCTCATCGACCTGCGCCACCGCCCGGTGGCCCGCGCCTTCAACCACTCGGACCTGGACTACGAGCTGCGGCGGCTCTTCCGCGACCGCTACCGGCTGCACCCCAGATTCGTGGCGGCGGTGCACTACGAGCAGCCCACCATCCAGATCGAGCTGGCGCAGAACTCTTCGCAAAAGACCCCCGGCGACGTGGACATCGCCGACGCCGCCTACTACTTCGAGAGGGACGTCAAGGGCGAGTCGCTGTTCCAGGGCAGAGGCGACTTCGACATGCGCGTGCGCGGCGAACCCCTGGACGTGGAGCGGACGCTCATCTACTACCTGGACGAGAAACCCCCTCAGTTCTCCATGAAGCGCCTCACCGCCGGCCTCATCGCCGTCATCGTGGTGGTTGTGGTGGCCCTCGCCGCCTGCATTGCGGTCCTGGTGATCACCAACCGGAGGAGGTCCGGGAAGTACAAGAAGGTGGAGATCAAGGAACTAGGGGAGTTGAGAAAGGAACCCAGTTTGTAGGTACCGGCCGGTCAGGGGGTGGGGACAGGTACCGGATTTTAGCATGAGTCCAGCCCCGAGTGAGTTAGGCTTCTTGAGATAATGAGTTAGGCCCAATGGAGATATTTCTTCCCCCAGATTCCTGCCTCCTACCCCACCCCACCTCACCAAATGTAATAGCTCTTTGCCTAAAGGTCACCTCTGTCTTCAATTCTGTCTTGAAGGAAACATTTCCAAAATTCCTTTCCTTTCGGTCCAACTAGCGTCCTGAGTCGAGTTAAGGAAGGTTTGGCATAGGGTTAAGAACCAGTGCCTGTGTGACAATCCACCGTGGTTTGTAAGAGAGCATTCGATTTTGAAGGCTTAAAATGAGTTTAGATGGGAAACAGCGATTTTACTGTCTTGGACTTGAAGTTATTGCATCTGCTCCACTGGTACCCTGGCCTTCCTGAGGAGAAGAGGCGCTTGCTAATTGCCTGCCTAGTATCTTTGCCACCTTCTGTTACTGATCACATAATGCTGGTCGCAGGAAAAGAAGCCTGTTTCAGCTGCCTGAACCCATTTTTCCATGTCTGTGAGGGCAGACCCTGCCTCAGAAACTCTGCGTCTGCTCTTCAGCTTTCTCTTAATATGGCTGATATTAGTAACGTTTCTTTTGTAAAATATTTGTACATATGTTGTCTTTGATAATGCTGCTGTGATTTTTTTTTAAAAACACGAATTTAATAAAATATAGAAAAGGCACAAGCGGAAAGGTGGAGTTTGTCAAAACTTCCTCCAGATTTATATCACTTTGGTCTTCCCTAATTTCTCATGTCTTGGGTTTCTTGTTTAAATGCTGACTTTTTTCTTTGCAGGAGCAGGCATTCCATATGGTCTCTGCTCTTTCCTGAGACACTTTGACAGGCTGGTTTGAATTCTGGCCTTTCTAAATAAGAGGATATGGAAACCTCCTTCAAGGTGGGAGGGGTGGGGGATGGTCCTGAGGGCTGAGACTAGAACTAGCTTCAGGCTATCTCTAAACCAAAAGCCCCAGTAGAAAGATAACATCTCCCTTTTTTAGGTGCAGTTACTTCCTGTGTATGCCCACTCTCCTGGAACTAGGTGCTACCTTCTCATGGACACTTTGGCTGTTCACTTATTGCAAAACTATTGTGGCTCTGAGGAGGGGAAAATGCCTTGCCCACACTGTGGGGTCCTGTGCGCTGGATACACCACATACCTGTACATAGGTTATTCTCAGATTTGACTAGTAATGTCCTTTAGAAACTCCTATTAGCTGTAAAAATTAGCAACTTGTCTCATTCATGCTTATCTCCTTGTTTTCACTCATTCGCATATGTGAAGCAGAGTGAGCTAGAAGGTGGGGGGAGGGTAACTAGAATTACTGCAATTACTGGAAAATTGCTGGCACAAAGCTTGAAGGAAGGAGGAAATGGTTGCTAATTCCCACTGCAAATACCTAAAGCCAGGCCTTGAGTTTATTCCCCTGGAATCCATCTCATCTTTCTCCTCTCACCCCTACCCAGGTCCTTACCCCTCAAGACTGAAACACCAGTAAGAATGGAGGGTCAGGGAATGTAGCTCTTGGTGGCTGCTTTCCAGCCTGGGCTGTGGCAGGTGGAGTTGCTACTTTACACCTGCCAGAGATCTCAAATTCTGTAACTACAGTGTGAGATACTCCCTTCAGGCTGTAAGCATCCTCTCACCAGGCTTAACTAGGGCCCTGGCTTAACTAGGGCCTAATGGCTTAACTACTGATGTGGGCTGACTCCCCCACAGAAGGATGGCCCCAGTGCCTGAGGTTAGAAGGAGAATGAGAAATATGAGTGAGACTCCACTCCCTTGGTGCTTTCCATCCCTGAGTCACTGGACTACCTGTGCTAAAGGAACTTTGGCAATCACCTCTAACCTAACCCTCATTTGACAGATGAAATGGTGAGTGACTCTTGTGATTAATGTTTCTGTGGCACAAGTGAACTAGAAAGTCTTGATTCCTAGTCCAATAGTCTTTTCACTACAACTCTCTTTGAAAAACTCTCACTTGATTGCCTAGAAAATAAATTAATGATTGATTGGGTGACCGGACAAAGGAAAAAGCCCATTCCTTCATCAGAATGTCACTCCTAGATAATTTCTAATTATTCTAATTCAGGACTATATCATTGCCCTTTATTGACTTATAAATCACAAAGTACTTTCACACATACCATCTTCCTTGAGACTGGAAGTAACCCAGGGGCTGGCCAACCTGAGTTCAAATCCTGCTCCATTAGAGACAGCAGAATGAAACTTAAAAATCCCTCTTGCACTGTTGTTATGAAGTAGTTGATAAAGAGAGTTCATTATCTTTTAAATTTCCTCCTCTCATAGATCTTACTTCATGTCAGAAAACTGAAATCCAAAGAGACTGAGTAACTCTGGATCATACATTCTCCTCCAGTCAAAACTGAAAACTTTTACCATTGGCTTCCTAGTCTGGATTGTTATCCCATGTACAAGACCCCTTCCTAATTCATGCCTTTCAAGGAAGAGCCCCTTTTGCATCTGTTTGAAACTCAGCTTGTCTCTAATGAGGACAGGACTCCAGAACCAGCTAATACAGGATTTCCCTAACTAACTTCCATTCACTGCATTGCGTGCAAACCTAGGTCTGCCCTTGGAAGGAATGTGGAGAACAGGTGTGGCTCATCCAGCAGGTGCAGACTTGTCTTCTGAGCCTCCTGGGAGGAAAGGCTTATCTGGTTTCCTTGTTTCAGTCACCAGTGCTCTCTCCACTCTCACTGTTCTCTTAATTGGAGCAATTTTTAAAACCATACACTTTCGCCCTGCTTACTTAATTTTGACTTCATTATTTTCAAAATAAAAATCGCAGTATGCAAAGAGGATCATTCCAGTGCCTACACTGAATGTGACTACTCCATTCTACAGATGAAGAAGCAAGCCCAGAGATGAGGCTGGATTTACGCAAGTCAGGCAGCCCTTTGGCATGGCTTCCCTGGAGCTCCAGCATTCTGAGTTTTATCATGTCTAGTGTTTGTTTCATTTGTCTCCCTTGTTAGTCTCCATAGTTCTTACTTTTTCCCTGGTCACTTCTGTTCTTAAATTGGTGTGGGTGGTTATCCTTTTGCTTTTTAATATCACTTAAATAGGAAAGGCACTTTGGTTAAAATATAAAGTGAATGGACTTTGAAGTTACCTGGCCTTTCAGACTTTGTTTTTTTATTTGTAAAATAAGCATATCTAATGCTTGGTTTAAAATATGAGACATAAGATATGAAAAGACTGAGGATGTGTTTAGTAGAAAGTCAGTCTTTTTGTTTTTTTAAAGGTTTATCCATTCATGCATATAAGGACTGGGGTGTAGGCCAGAGGTCTGTGTGGGGGAGGTGTGGAAGGGTCACCAGAGCCAGAGCAGGGAATAGAACAGGCAGATCGACTGAAATACATTGCTGAGTGGAAAAGCGGGTCTCTTGCGCCATGTGGGTCAGCTCCCTGGTCAGCTGGGGGGGAATCTAACTGGTGCTGCAGTGGCTGCCTATGAGAGCACTGTGTCTTTAAACCCTGTGCCATTGGGTATGCCCCTAAAAGGTCATTCTTGTTAGAATGACAGCCAGGACATGAAGAAGCTGGGGGGAAAATAACTAGTAATATTTGATCTCTGGCCAATGTAACATGAACTTCCTCTCTACTTTTCTAAGGGGGCCACGTCATCCCTAGACCTCTGCCTGGGGGACTAGAGAAATCTTAGAAATCGCCTATTACAGAGACCCAATGGTTTCTAAAAAACAGACTCCCGGGGCCTCCCTGCTGGCACGGGGTGGGGGGGTTAGGTCATAGTACTATGAAGCTATCTGCAGCCACTGCAGCATGAGTTTGATCCCCAGCCAGGGAGGTGACCCTCATGGCACAGCAGACCTCTCCTGCCTCACCCACTGCTCCCCTCAGCAGTGTATTTCAGTCCATCTGCCTGTTCTGCTCCCCACTTTGTCTCTGGTGAATCCTCTCAGCTCCCTGCACCTCAGCTCTTGTATGCATAAATAAATATTTAAAAAAAAAAAAGATTCCCTATGGGGCACTCACCCTCAAATACAATGAGAGGAAGAAATGTGTTTGTTTTCAACTTATAATATATTGGGTCTTTTTAATGTCTTTTATTTTAGCATAATCTCTTATCCCAGCTAGTATGAGTGGCTAGGGTACTATTCCTGTAGCAGATGATAAAATTCAGATACTGAGAAGTTATGTTACCTCTGTACGTGATTTGGCTCTGATCACACATCTAATAAGTGGCACATCTGGGACTAAAACCCAGGCTTCTTGTCCTGCAAATCTATGCTCTTAACCCATGAACAATGCTATCTCTCATATTTTGTAAATTTTCAAGCCAGGGTATATTTTCTGTTGCAACAAATGACCACACTCTTAGTGACTCAAACAATACACACTTTTCATTAGACAGTTCTCTAGGTCAGGAATCTGACACAGTTCTCACTAAGCTAAAATCAAGCTGTCTGCAGGATTGCATACTTTCTGGGGGTGCTTGGGGAAGATGTATTTTGGACATATTCAGATTCTCTGCAGAATTCAGTTCCTTTTTATTTCTCAGACCAATACCCCACTTTCTTGCTGGCTGCATGTCGAGAGCTTTTCCCAATTTGTACAGATTGCCATGTTCCGTATAGTCCCTATTTTCATTCTCCAAAGGCAACAGCCATACTTTAAACTCTCACATTGCATATCTTTGATCCACCTTTCATTATCCAAACTCTGTCTGACCACAGCTGAAAAAGTTTCCAAACTGTTGCAGGATTCATGTGATTGGTTGAGTCTACCCCGTAATCCAGGATAAGATTATTCTATCTCAAAGTTTAACCTTAACCATATCTGTAAAGTTCCTGTTATCCTGACAGGTAACATATTCACAAATTCTGGAGGTCATGATGAGCATATCTGGAAGGGGATGACTTGATTCTGTCTACAGCATATGCTCCCTTCCCCAAATCCATGCTTTAAACCAATGTGCTATATTATTGCTTCTAGAATTGTAAAGCAGAGTGCATTTTCGTATTTAGGTTCAGAAGGCTTTTTCCTCCTGACCCTCTCTTCTATCCTATTTTGAAAAACATCTTTCCAAAATGGACTCTTTGGAGAATTATTCCTATATCCCACACATATTATCTGGCACTTAACAGGGACTGAGTTGAACTTAATAGGAACTGAATTGATACCAATAGTTGCCATTTCTTGAGCATATAGAGTGTGCCAACGCTGCCTTACCAGCTTCATCCTGATTATCTCATTCATTTCACAACCTCATAAACATGAAGTGTGTTCTGTTTTTCCTGTTTTTCTGATTAGGAAACCAAGGCATAAAGAACTTGCTAGAACTTACACAGCTGGCAAGGCCAAAGCCAGAGTTCAAATCCAAGATGACCCTCCTTTTTGTCTGAACTTTTACTGCTATACTCTTTGACTTCCTTCGTTTTGTCTGAGCTTTTACTACTACACTTTGAGTAATACAGAGAAAGAAAAAAACAAACCTTACTCATGCCAAATAGTATGATGCAACTGGGAACCCAGATGGAAACCCTCCATGGCCTATTTGGGAATTTGACAGATTCAATAGTGACTCCTGGTAGACATCTTCCAACTGTATTTTCCCTGCTGGAGCTATTCTCTCATTATAGAATACCATCAGAGGTTTCATTATGGCTTTTCGTGATGAACTCTTAAGAAGGAATTGTTGAGAGGGTGGGGGTGGGTATGATGGCTAGCTCTGTTGTTATGAGGGAATTATACTGAACACAGGAGAACCGTGTCCCCTGGCAACACAGCAAGTCACATATCATCAATTTAACTGGATAGTCTCAGGTCCATCCTGGACAAGGAGGTTGAATCGAGAAGGGTGAGAAAGGAAAGAGAATCGACACACAAGGACCGCCTGCATATATTAACCAGCAATGTCACAGCAGACAGCCCAGTGTGCCAATGCATAATGTCTCTTTGTGCAAACAGAGACTAATTCAGTTGACACTTTTTTTAAAAGATTCATCCATTTATACATTTGGAACTGGAATACAGGCCAGAGATGGTGAGTGGGGGGAGGAAGCGGGGGGAGGGCATGTTGAGAGGAGTCACCAGAGACAGAGACAGAATGGGGAGCAGAAAAGGTAGATCCACTGAAATACACTGCTGAGGGGAGCAGCGGGCGAAACAGGAGAGGTCTGCCCTGCCAGGTGGGTCAGCTCCCTGGCCAGGGGTTGAACTCATGCAGCAGTGGCTGCGGATGCTTCATAGTGCTGAGGCTTAACCCCCTGCGCCACCAGGGAGGCCCCCAGTTGACACTCTTAGAAGCCTCAAGTGCACATGCTTTCCAGACTGCATGCACCTGGACTCTTCAGTAATTCCATTGTTTTCAACACCCTTGTTACCTGGCTGTGTTGGAGGAAGTGCCTGTCCACTATTCCTGGGAAGCATATTGTTGTGTGCTATTGAAACAGTGTGACACAGAGGGTAGGAGAAAGCATGGAACTGGTCAGCAGATGAAAATATCTTGGTTCTCTCTTTAGCTGTGTGATCTTGAACATGGTAGTTCGCCTTCCCAAACCTCACATTTGCATCATAAAATGGGCCTAATAAAATCAGTGTTCCCGCAAATAAATAAATAAAACAAATAAACTGGGGATGGATGCCAAAGGGAAAGCACAGACTGGCTGCAGATCTTTCATTTATTTATTTATGATTTGTTTATTTATTCACACAAGAGCTGGAATACAGGCCAGAGGCACAGGAGGTGAGAGGATTCACCAGAGACAGAGTGGGGAGCAGAACAGGCAGATGGGCTGAAATACACTGCTGAGAGGAGCGGCAGGTGAGGCAGGAGAGGTCTGCTGTGCCATGTGGGTCCCCTCCTTGACCAGGGATGGAACTTGTGCTCTGCTGTACGATGGATGCTTCACATTGCGGCACTCAACCCACTGCGCCACCAGGGAGGCCCCTGGCTGCAGATCTAAATGGCCCCAGAAGGTGGAGCCACTGGACAGGAGAGTAGAGCTCTGGTGTGAGCAAAGCCCCAAACCAAGAGAGATCTAAGTGTCTGCCACATATGGTTGTTGTCCACTGTTGTCTCTGAGATAAAGGGAAGGTTTACTGAGCTGTGAAAGGGCTGTGGGGATCTGAGGGGCAGGGACTGTGTAGGTGCTACTTCTGGCAAAGCTACTCGTCTGCAGGTGATCTTGGCTCAAGTGATCAGGATCAAAAGATCTTGGTAAAATGGGGGCAAATATGGTCCTCCCTGGTGGCGCAAGGGGTTAAGCACCACTCTATGAAGCATCTGCAACCACTGCAGCACGAGTTTGATTCCTGGCCAGGGAGGTTACCCATATGGCACAGCAGACCTCTCCTGCTCTCTCACTGCTCCCCTCAGCAGTGTATTTCAGTAGATCTGCCTATTCTGCTCCTCACCCTGTCTCTGGTGAATATTCTCACCCCCACCCCCACCTCTGGCCTGTACACCAGTTCTTTTTTTTTTTTAAAGATTTATTTATTTATGCATACAAGCACTGGGGTACAGGCCAGAGGTGTAGGGGCGGTGAAAGGATTCACCACAGAGAGCGGGGAGCAGAACAGGCAGATCAACTGAAGTACACTGCTGAGGGGAGCAGCGGGCACAGCAGGAGAGGTCTGCTGCACCATGTGGGTCCCCCCACTGGCCGGCGGCAGGGATCGAACTCGTGCTGCAGCGGCTGCGGTTTGCTTCATAGTGCGTTGCTTAACCCACTGCGCCACCAGGGAGGCCCTGTACACCAGTTCTTATATGCATAAATAAGTATTTAAAAAGATTGGGGCAAATAACACACCCACCTCCATGGGGTTGGTGGGAAAAGGAAGTAAGTAGGGTACAGATACAACAGTTAGGCTAGTACGTGGCACATAGCGAACACTTATAAATGTGAACTTTTGTTCAGAGTTGTATTGAACTTGCATTCACAGTGTTTAGTGCAAGCTCCGTGATGGAAGAACTATTTCTTTATATTCTTCTCTGCAGTCCTAATGTCTAATGCATGGAACAGGACAGGTGCTCCTCAATGAATGCTGAATTATTCATTATAGATGAAATGGTGCAGCTGGTCCCCTGAAGGGCTAACTCTGGCCTGGGAGTTTAAACAGGGTCAAACATTTCCCTTTGAACATTAGCTGTTCAAGGAGGTAGATTTCATGTGTTGTTGACCATCTGATGACTCAAAATAATATTCAGAAACAAAAGGAAGGAAAAGAAAGGCACTTAGCTCCCCATGAAGGTTTCTTAAGGGATAGCAACACAGAGCACATTTAAATAATTTATGAGTGGAACAAATATAAAACAGTAAGGGAGGAAAATGCAGTCAGCACTAGATAGCATGGAAAAAGTTAATAGCTTTACTATATAAAGCTTTGAGTCAAATTGATTACAAAGACAACTATCTAATCAAGGCCTCTACTAGGTAACTGGGTGAATTACCAAGTGTGCCCCTGTCTAGGCGGATCAATTATAAAGAGATACCCCATCTAGTTGGTCCTAGTCTTGCAATGCAGGCTTGGCAAGTGCATACGAAAGTAGGTAGCTCTGCAAGAAGAATCGATGAGGGTGCCCAATCGATGGCTGGAGTCAGCTTTGACTTTGGCCCTCACCTCCCCTGGTCTTGGTGCCTCACATCCAGACTAAGCTTATGACTTTGCTTTACTTCAATAGAAAATGCATGAAAGTCATGCATAGACAGTTCCAAGAGAGGAACTAGAAGTCATAATAAACATCTTTTAGAAACACATTAAGGGCCTCCCTGGCGGCACAGGGATTAAAGCATTGTCAAGTTATTGCCAGCCACTGCGGCACAAGTTCAATCCTGGGCAAGGCAGCTGACTCACCTGGCACAGCAGACCTCTCCTGCCTTGCCCACTGCTCCCCTCAGCAGTGTACTTCAGTCAGTCTGCCTGTTCTGTTCCCCACTCTGTCTCTGGTGAATTCTCTCATGCTCCATATCTCTGGCCTGTACCCCATAAATAAAAATAAATCTTAAAAAAAATTAATGTCAACAGTAATGGAATTAGTTCAAAGCAAATTTTCCTCTGTGAAATTTAATAAAACTGGCAAAACTCAGTGCTGGTGAGGGAGGTGTTAATTGGCATGTCCTTTCTGGAAAATAAGTTGACAACATCCACCAAGAAAATTAGAAGTGTTATTTTGTTTGACTTTTTACTCTATATCAAGGAATTCATCTCAAGGAAATGAACAGTGATGCAAACAAAGGTTCACATTTACGACATGCTCCCTGAAGCAATTTTATATTAGCAAAAAAATGAAAATAAGCTAAATAGTCAATAACAGAGGAGTGGTTATGAAAGAAAGACCTGGTATGTTTCAGAATTCAGTTACCAGATTTTAGAAGGATAATTGTGTGCATATGCTATTTATCCCCTTCAGTGGGGTCTGTGGCTGCATTATCAACACATTCAGACTTCCGCCATAAAACTTATTAAAAGTCACACTAATTGGAATAAATAAACCATAAATACCCATAGCCTACTTCAAGTCAGTTTTTTCATCAAATGAATTGGCACCAAACTTCCAAAACAACTTTCCGTTTTCAGAGCATTTTGGGTTTGCAAATAAGGGATTGTGGGACTAAAGGACTAAAGGAATTATGGTATAACCCTTGAGGAATTTTTAATATGGGAAAATACAAAATCCTGTTAATGGAGGTGTGGAAATAATAAAATTGCATAATCAGGCTCCATTTCCAAAAAGAAAAATGGGAACCAATGTGTCATTTTAAATGCAAAATTTGTTGTTTTAAGTCCAAGGACCAGACCACACCTGTTTTCACTTTTCTTGTTTTTCTTCTTTTTGTTCTAAACTTCAAGTGGAATATTTATCAGTGTGAAAATCAATCATTACTGCACTCAGGCTCCTTTGAAGAGCCACTGGTGCCAAAGAAAGAGAACCCCTACCTGCCACCTCCTATTTGGGGAAGCAGAGAATGAACAGGGAAAGGTAAAGGGATGGGGAGAGGGCTCTTGCTTGGTAGGGGGGCTGAAAAACCTAAATTACTTTGTATAAAGAAGTGGAGGATAGAGAGAAGGGATCTCTGTGGGGGGTGTTGGGTCCTGTGTTAGTTTCATGGAGCTGTCAGATCAAAGCACAGCAAATTTATTGAAAATAACAGACATTACAGCTCCAAATCAGTGTGTCAGCAGACTGTGTTCTCTCTGTAGGTTCTAGTTGATGATCCTTCCTTATATCTGCAGGCTCTGGTGGTGACAGGCAATCCTTGGAGTCCTCTGACCTGTGACAGCACAGCTCCAGTCCTTGTCTCCTTCACATGTTTTTTTTTTCATGTGTGTCTATGTCCACATTTTCCTCTTCTTGTAAGGACACAAACATTGGATTACTCTGTACTCTTCTCACCCAGCATGACATCATTCCGATAACATCTACAAGGGCACGCTTTCCAAATAAGGTCTCATTTACTGGTTCCAGGTGGATGAGAATTTGGGGGTGATACTATTCAACCCAGGTCAGATTCCTAGTGCGTGACTTGACTAAGAAAAGGGAATTTTAATATTCCATTTATTTTAAAGATTATGCCATCTGAGTGAATGAATGATAAATGTGAAATTGTGCTATAAATTTCCTGCTTGCCTTTACTCCCAAATTTTCAGTACAAGCTGGCCATAACAGGTGTGCTGTATGGCAGTATTGACTATGTGCCAGTCAGGGGAAAGGCATCTCTGTGATTCTGTGGAATACAAAAGGAATACCCATGAGCAATGAGAAGCTAAGGTTAGAAATGCTGGAGTGTTCCAGGGGGCAAGAGATGGTATCTGGGCTGACATCTGATTACAGATATGCACAGAAATAAAAAACACAGATTGGGACCTCCCTGGTGGCATAAGAGGTTAAGTTAGAGCGCTATGAAGCTATCCTCAGCCACTACAGAACAAGTTCGATCCCTGGCCAGGGAGCTGACCCACATGGCATAGCAAACCTCTTCTGCCTTGCCCACTGCTCCCCTCAGCAGTGTATTTCAGTAGATCTCCTTGTTCTGCTCCCTGCTCTGTCTCTGATGAATCTTCTCACCCCCGCACCTCTAGCCTGTATCCTAATTCTTGTATGCATAAAAAAACCAACTCCTACTCTGGGCATATGAGTAAAGGCTATGTGGCTATTTTCAAGAGACTGACTCTAAGGTATAATTTTCTTTAATAAGCAGGAAAAAAACCCAAAAGTTACTTAAAGTAAGGGCAGTTGATATATGAGACTTGAATTCAGATCTTCAGAAATTGCTTAAAGAACTGGCAAATTGGGTTCTCTCTTTCTCTAGTCTAATCAGACTGCTAAATACCATTAAGGCAATAATCTTTATCCTCCATGAGTATAATTATCCTCTTCAAATTACTTCCCGTGATCAGCCTGAGGAGTTTAAAAAAATATTATTATAATTTCATTAAGAAATCCCTCAGTAGAAGCAATTACTTGCTTTTATATTAAAAATGAATTAGGTCATTTTACAATTGTCTGGTAGCCACACAAAAACACTTATCCTTGATTGCATTTTACTTTACTATACGTTTAAAACACAAGTAAAAATTCAAAACTGGAATAGACTTCAGCCACCTACTATATTTCATCACAATGCTGGAAATAGAAATCTAAGAATAAGTAGATTTTTTTCCTACTGTCATCGACCTGACATTTCAGCACATTGGTGGTGGTGACAGTTAATTATAATGAAGCAGGGTCATGACGTGAGAAGAGAGTACAGGGCCAAGAGAATATCCCCTAGAAGAGGAGCGGGAACATCTGCTTGAGAAAGTTCTGCTTGAACTGAGACCTGAGCATGAATAGGAAATTGTCAGCTCTAAGTGGGAAAGCAAGGATTGAGGAGGTAAGCAGACTTAAGGAGTTGAGCATCGGCTTCCAACGACATGCCACTTGAGCAAATGGGTTACTACAAGTTGAGGTCAACTGAGGTCTTACAGCCTCACCAAGAACTTTTCCCACTCCTTAGAAGAATGAAGTCAGAGAATCACCCAGGGCTAGGATTCTGATAAAAAATAACTTTTATACTGGAAAAACGTTATTTGCATGGCAGGGGAAACATCTAATTAGAGAGCTTGCAGTCCATCACGTGAGTCACACTCTCCTAGTCCTGTGTGTTCCCCTTGTCTTTCCTGGATACCCCAGGCCCCACCCCATTCCTTATGTTACCGGGTAAAGTGTCTAGAAACACTCATAGGCTCAGAATTTCTCTTACAGGTTTTGGGTGCACTCATCCACCCCTACAAACACAAGCAAAAAGGTCTTTGGTGCAGAAGAAAATAAATATAAAAATAAAGCGCAACTTATCCTAACCATCAGGGGAGAGGAAGCGGTGGAAGTTCCAGTCACCTTGAGGATGCAAGGTGTAGATCCAGGGCCAATCCTGCACCACCAAGGAGCATGGGGTGGCAGAGGTCTGCTGCTGCTGAGGGGAGCAGCACCCATCCCCAGAGGATGTGTGAAGGCTTGCTGAGCAGTTTGCCTGCTGCGAAGAAAAAGAGTGAGCCCCAGGCCTTCCTGGTGGTGCAGCGGGTTAAGAACTGCACTGTGAAGCATCCGCAGCACAGCAGCAGCTCAATCCCTGGCCAGGGAGGGGAGGCACATGGTGCAGCAGACCTCCCCTGCCTCCCCCACTGCTCCCCTCAGCAGTGTATTTCAGTTGGTCTGCCTGTTCTGCTCCCCATGCTGTCTCTGGTGAATCCTCTCACCTCCCGTGACTCCAGGCCTGTACTCCAGCTCTTATATGCATGAAGAAATAAATCTTAAAAAAAAAGGGTGAGCCCAGGTACCTCACTCCCTTTTGGAAGTTACCCCCAAAAGGCAGCTCTTCCCTCTTCCCAGCAGCCCCTTGCTCAGGGTGTCTAGGAACAGAGTGTCTTCAGTCTCTGTGCTCTTAGTCCCCACAGTTGTGGAGAGGCAGGAGTGGGGGCAGGGAGAGCAGCAATGTGGTTTCACCTAATTTCGTAGGCCTACCTGGAGCCTGGGGGTGCCGGCTTGCCCCAACACTTGGCTCAGGATATAAATACCTTTATTTTATCCCATTTGCTTTAGAAGACACATCTGTGTTTCTCCATGCATAGGTATGGATTCCCCACACATATGAAATTAAATTTGTTCTTTTCTCCTGCCAAGCTGTTGTTAATTTGATTGCTCTATCAGTCCAAGAAGAACCCAGAGGGAATGAGGGAAATTTCCTTCCTGCTTCTACAGTGTATTAATAAGGTTATTTCAGTTGCAGGTTAGCAATTCAACTTAAACTAATTGAAGCTAAAGAAATTTGACTCATGTAACTGGAAATTGAAGGGGAGCTGTCAGTTCAGGCGCTGAAACAAGATCAGGTTTTTGTTTCTTTCTTCTTAGCTTTCTTTTGTTTTGGTTTGGCATCATTTTCTAGGCTAACTTTGCCCTTCTCATGGGTATGGTGAGCAGCTCCTGGCTCAATCTCTTACCTTAAAATGGCACAGAAAGATTTTATCTTCTTCAAATTTCCAAAGATGATTTTAGTCTGACTAGTCTGTTGGGCCCGTGGTTGATTAGGGTCCCCTTGTAACAGGGTGATCCCAGGAAAAGGGGAAGTTCCAAAATCCTGGTTCCACCCTAAGTGGGTGGAGCTGAGGAAGAAAAGAAGATTTCTGCAGAGAAGAGAAGAGAGAAGAAAGGAAGATAGAAAACAGCAAAAAAACCTAAAAAAGGCACGTGGAGCAGAGGGACATATAAAAAAACTGTGCTTACTTTTTGGTCTTAAACTAGTTAAAACAAATTAAGTAAAAAACCCGTGGAAAGGTAAACAATGGCAGCTTTCATCTTAATTTTAATTTTACTCTTTTCCTCCCGGATTTGTCTAACTCTTTCTAACCCTTTTCTATGGGTCTCTACTAAAAAGTCCTTTAAATATGTAGCAGGTTTTTGGGCCTTACTTTAAACCAATCCTATTTAACTAAACTTTTACCCTCAAGGAGATGGGTAACTTTAAATGCTTAACTTAGTAACTATATTCTTTGTTCTTTCTTTATTATACCCTAATTATATTAAAGTTCCTTTCCATTAAAAGTTTTATATGTTTGTTTTAATGCGGCGAATAGCAAAACCCATTCAAAGAGGGCAAGCTTAAAAATTCTAAAGTACTCCTCTCCCTACCCTGTAACACCCTCATCTCCCCAGTGTCTATCCATCTGGACCCTCAGAATGTGACCTTATTTAGACATAGATTTACTGCAGATATTAAGCTGAGGATCTAGGGAGGCGATCATCCTCGATTTGGGGGGCCCTGAATCCAATAACCATCGTTCTTGTAAGAAGAGACAACACATGGAAACTGAGAGAAGAGGGAGACAAGAAGATACTGCATATCTTACAATGCATCTGTAGGCCCAGGGGCTCACTTACATGGAAGCACTTTAATGGTTTTGTACTGAAGTTTGGAGTACGGGCAACCTGGGTCCCAGAGCCATCACCTACAATCTTCTGGCAGGAATAACTTGAAAACAAAGTACCCTGGGGTGCACAGAAATGGGACATCTCACTAAGGCCTGGAGCAAATAGCATGCAACACTTGCCAGAATGGATGATGTCTACTTTGTGTTTTGAAGAATGAATTATCCAGGTGACAATGGAAAAGGTGTTTGTAGCAGATGCCACTGTTATCCACACCTATCTCCCAGCATGCTGGTGCCTGGTCCATATTTCTGCACATCTTGGTCCAACCTGTAGCTGCCAGCACCCGAAGTCCTTCATCTGAGGCACTTTCTGGGCCCAGCCATGCACAAGGAGGAGGATGAAAGTGTCATAAAGTTAATCACCCAGGGCACTTTTATTCATGGACTGACTAGAGTTGGTGGGTGAATAGCCCAGCCAGCTCATCCCTCAGCTGGGAAACTCAGTGGTGTGTGTCAGTGTCCCAGCACTCATTAGAAGGCTTCCCCTCTGTTTCATTTGTAACTGGTTTGTTAATACCTCATTTATTCGCTTCCTTCCTTTCTCTGCGTCCCTCTTCTGCCCCCCAAGCAGTCCTTTCTGAGATCACCTCCCAGATAAATTGTGTTTGGATGTTTGTGTTAGGGTATTCTTCTAAGTGAACCCCAAACTAGACAGCATTCCACACAGGAAAACAGCGTGTCCATGAACATGTGAAGGTGAGCTTGGAAATTTCACAACAAATTTAAAGGATTGTCCACATTATTTGAGAATCTGGTGTCTGGTCTGTTACTATAATGGGAAGAATTAGCTGTGGATTAGAAATAAATGGGTGTCATGATGCAATAATTCATATTTTATTTTGGTCATTGTTGGAGTTCAGCAGAGTAGCAGGGGATTGCTAATTTCTCCTGGTGCTTTCAGACTCACATAGTGCCTGGCACATAGTGTGCTTTTTGTAAGTATTTTTGAATTAGTGGAATTATTTATTGTATTGAAGTGATTATATTAAAATATCCAAAGGTTATATATAGTGCAGTATCAGTAAATGGTGAACAAAACCAAAGGACTCTGAAAAGACATAACCTTTCTTTGAACACTGTTCTTTGAACAGAGCCACCTGGTGGTGATTTTGGGGAGGGGGGCCTTTATTGATTGTGTGCTCTGAATTCAGAGACCTTGATTTTCGCTAGGGTCCAAGGTTGTAAACTAATTATTCCAAAAAGCAAAATAATAGAAACAATTTAAATGTATACAAACATGGGAATAATAAATTAAATAGTGCATTATAATTTCTACTGAAAACCATGCAGTGATTAAAATGGATTATACACATTGATACAGAAATTTCTTCAGAGCATATTGTTCAAGAGATAAACTGGAAGACACAGAAAATACATGTAGTATGATGTTATTATGTAACAAGTATAACCAGTATTTTTGGTTGTCTGAGAGGGGTCTCAACAATAGTTTGGGTGGAGTAACAAGGTGGTTTTTAAGGCTCTTCTAGTTCTGAGATTCTAAGAAGTCAAAGTTATAGTTTCTTTAAAAATTATACTGCTTCAGTATGAAGGTTCCTCAATCTACTAAGAATGGAACTTCCATATGATTCAGCAATCCCACTCCTAGGAATATACCCAAAAGACACAAATACACTGATTCAAAGGAATATCTGCACCCCTATGTTTATAGCAGCACTCTTTACAATAGGGAAGACCTGGAAACAACCTAAATGCCCAAAAACAGATGAGTGGATCGGGAAGCTGTGGTACATATACATGATGGAATACTACTCAGCAATCAAAAATGAAAAACTAGATGCATTCATAGGAACATGGATGGAACTGGAAGGGATTATGTTCAGCAAAGTAAGTCAGAAGGCAAAAGAAAAATACCAGATGGTTCCTCCCCTAGGAGGCATGTAAGGGAACCAAATAAGGATCAAGGAAAGGAATAAGAACAACAATAATAATAACAACAACAAGAAAGACACAAAAACCAAAAATGAGGAGACAAGGACAAACTGGGGACACTTGGTGGGGAGGGAAGAGGGAAAGGGTTGAGGGCAGATGGAGTACCGGAGCAAGGGGGACTGAGGTGATGGTGCACTGGTGTATGGTGATGGGGAATACATGGGGATTACAATTGATGTCAAATATATGTAAATTAAAAAAAATTTAAAAAAAATTATACTGCTTCGACCCATATGAGAAAACGTTAAAACATTATGAGAGACATAAAATAAGAGATAGATACATGGAGACATGAACCATGTTCCTCGATTGATAGAATGAACATTACAAAGACATAAATTTCCCCCAATTTAAGTTTAAAAAGAATAGCAATAGCAAAATAAAGTTCCCAATGCATTTTTGGTGGGAAGGAGTTGAAAAAATAGTCCAAAAGTTCCTGTGGATTAACTCAATGAAATAAGTCAGAAGGAGAAAGAAAAATATCAGATGGTTTCACTTATAGGAGGAATATAGGGGCACCAAATAAGGGATCAGAGGGAAAATAATAGCAATAAAAAGAAAACAAAATTCTTAGGCATCTAAAAATCAGAGACTTTCTGTAGGGGAGGGAGAAGGATCAAAACAAGGGTGGGAAGAGCACAAGGGACTATGGTGATGGTGCACAGGTGAATTGGTGGCGAGAATTCTATGGGGACTACACCTGAGAAAAGAAAGCAAACATTGTACAAAAATGGACAATGATGTAAAATATATATAAATAAATTACATATGTAAATTCATCTGGAATGTCAAATGTGTAAGAGGAGCCAGAGAATGTTTGAAAATAAAATCTATATGGTAAAGTTATAGTAGTTAGAGACATGTATTAGTACAAGATCAAGGGCTATAAAAAAAAGTCCAAAACAGAGGTAGGTTTTCGAGAATTTAGCATGTGCTTGAGCTTCCAGTCAGTTGGGAAAGGATGGATAGTCAATAGATTGTTGGGACAGCAGTTACTTTGCTGGTCCTCACCTTGGGAAGGGCAGGTGCTTATGTCTTTTGTCAAAAGCTCCACTGACCTAATCCTGCAGAACGTAATTTAAGTTTTACTTTTCTATGTGATTTTACACTAAAATAAATGCCTAGGACAATAAAGGCTTAAGAAAGACCAAAATCATTAAACACTAAGAGAAAACACGGGTAAATATATAATCTTAAGATCGAGACAGATTGTTAATATGATCTCAAAAGCAGAAACCACAAAGAAAAGATGGATTAATTTGTATATATTAACATTTAAAAATCATGTATATATACATGTGTGGGCTTATGAAATTGAAAGACAAACATCAGGCAGGGGAGCTGGTTCTTAGAAAAACAACATGTCCCTGTTACAGGGCAGGGAGAGGGGCACCCCAGAACTCCCAAACTTGCCTGTTCTTAATAGGTCCTGCCAATCCACCACACCAAGACAAAACATACTCTAGTATGTAAGACCCTCAATGGCAAGGGATTTTAATGCAATTAGTGTGCAGTACAGAAAAGGGGAAGAATAAAGTTTCCAGATCAAGTACCCAAAGTTACCCATCCCCTTGTGGGTAAATGTCCAGCCAAGAAGGGTTGGCCAAAGCACGGTCACTGAGACAGAAAGCTGCCACAAGTCTAAGGTACCTCCTGGTGGGGATCCATAGGAAAGGGGCCGAAGAGGCTCAGCACATCTGGGACAAAAGTAGAAAAATCAACATAAAAACTGCCAGCTTTCCCCTCCCCATGGGTCTCTCACTCACATGTGTTTGAACCAGTCCAAGGCCAAGAAACAAGCACAGTTTCTTCACGTCTCTCTGCTCCATGTGCCTCCTCCAGGTCTCCTTGTGCCTGACTCTTTCCTTCTTTCCTCCAGTTTCTTCTCTTCCCTGCTCAGCTCCACCCTTCCTTGGGTGGGGCAGGAAACCCACAAGCTCTCCTTTCCCTGGGGACCACACTCTTACACTTCTTAAATATACAAAATATTTTTACAAGTCGATAAAAGAGTATATTTACAGAAAAAAGGGCTAAGAGCACAAACAGACAATTTGCTACAGAAGAAATCTAAACATCACATAAACATGAAATGTGTTTGCATTGTTAGGAATCAAGGGACTGCACGTGAAAATGATTTATTTCACATGAAAAGAAATACATCATCCTGTCCAAGTTTTAAATATTTAAAGTAATAATAAATCTTCTTTAATCAAAGTAGCAAGCTAACATTGTTTTACAACACTATACATTTTAGAAACATAGGTTCATGTCTCTTCAAATGTGCTTCCATACCACATCCACTACCAAAGGACTCCTTGACCACAGTTCCTCAGTCCCTGTTCCTCTACCCTTTGCTCCCCCCAGGCATCCCCCTTCCCCTCTGGCTACCTGAATTCTGTTGTTAGAATTCAAAGGTTTGTCTTTATGTCAGTGGTTTGCTTTGTTTCTTTATAATCCACTGTAAGTGAGATCATCTGAGTTATTTTTTTCCTTCTGATTTATTTCACTCTGCATAATCTCCTCAAGTCCCCCCCATGCTGTCACAGTTGGCATTAGTTCATCTTTGTTTTTAGCAGCTGAATAGTATATGTATATATACCACACCTTCTTTGCCCAGGTAACATTAAATTATGCATTTTTTGAGGGTACCGTATCAAAATGTTAACTGATTAGTTATGGCGAGTGGGGTCAAGAGTACCTCTGTCTTTTTGTTTTGCTTTCTGTGGTATTAATACTTTATTTGTTCAATAAAGAAATAGTTTGCACAGACTCTTAGAAAAGTGCTCAAATGGGATTTCTTTAATACCAATCTCTGGGGAATGAGCAAGGATGTGTGAAGCTGTGGTCTTCCTCCTGGATGGCGCTCACAGCAGGATAGCCAACCACCTTCACCCCAACTTCAGAAATTGGGTCTGTCTAGTGGCTGCTGTTGAGACAAGATGAATGAAACAGGAGCCAGGGAGAACAACCAGCCAGGCAGTTACTATAATAACCCAGGTAGCAATAGAAAAATAACATGCTGGAACTTGTTGCAATCATTGTCTTCAAGCAATAAAATAAAATAGAATAGAATAAAATAAAATAAAATGGCTTCCTTAGTGGCGCAGAGGGTTAAATCACAACACTGTGAAATGGCCCACAACCACTGCAGCACAAGTTCAATCCAGCTACCCCCCTGGCATAGCTGACCTCTCCTGCCTCACCCGCTGCTCCCCTCAGCAGTGTATTTCAGTGGATCAGTCTGCTTTGCTCCCCACTCTGTCTCTGGTGCATCCTCTTCCCCTCTCCCGCTCTGGCCTACACCCCAGCTCTTGAAAGGAAGTCCAGAGGACAGACCATACACAAAGACATTTGGAAAGCACTAGTGAGAGGAGCACTGGCATCGCTAAGAAGTTCAGAGGGCTGCTCCTCTGCAGACCATAGGTGATGCTGAGAGGCAACCACAGCATTGGTTTGATAATGTCCAAGGATGGTAGCATCTGGAAGGAAAAGGCTTTTACCATCAGGAACCTGGAGGTTGCAATTACTGCAAAAGTTGAACGTAGTCAGACCTAGAGGGCAGCCTAGCGGGCTAGATCTCTAGATGGATGTGAAGGTACATAATAACACAGATGTCCCCAGGGGAAAAATAGATGGGATGCCAACAGGGAGCTGTTCAACAGCTATACCCAGAAACAGACAAGGATGGAGGAACAAGAGTCTGAAAGTGATTGTCTCAATTAAAAAGTCCTGCTCCTTGCTCTGCCTTAGAATCTACAGCTGGCACTGCATTGCCGGGAGCATTACTTAGACGACCCTGCTCAGTTCTTTTCGGTTCTAAGAACGTTTTAAGTGAACACATTCTCAGACGAGTAGCCCCGCCAGGCGTCACGACCTTCCTCCGGCCACGAGGGGACGGTAGAGCGCCACAGTCCGTGCCGGGTCCCGGCCCGGTGGAAGGACGACTCCGGACGGGTGTATTGATTGCCTGGAGTGGGTGGAGCAAAAGACGCCCCGGCCCGAGAGAAGGGCAGGAAGTGGGGAGGCGGGGCTTGTGGGTTAGGCCGTGCGCTTGCGCGTAGTTCGGGTCGGAGGAGACGCCTGCGTTCGCCTAGACTAGGGTCTGTCCTCTTGGGGACGCCTTTACTCTCCCTGTCCAAGCTGGGCGGAGCCTAGGGGAGGAGGCTGGGAGCGGGAGTTGGGCTAGGGAGAAGTTCGAGGGGCGCGGGGTGAGGAGCTGGGGTCCTCGAGGATGGGGCGGGGTGGGGGTAGGGAAGCCTATGGGGAGGAGCGACTGAGGGACGCTGAGGGACGCTGGGGCGGGAATGGGGAGAGTCGGGCGCGGGGTTCTGGTTGGCGGGAGTGAGTGAGAAGGGCCGACGTGAGAGTAAAGCCTCCGCTTTGCTGTCCCCGCTTTCCCTGGGACTCCAGGTGCTGCCCGCGCAGCTTGGGAGTGGCTCTGTTTTCTGGGCCCCCTCTGCCTTCTCATTAGCGGCCCCCTTGCAAAGTGGGTTTCTTGTTAGCGCAGCGTGGTGTGCCTGACGTGGAGACCCGCACCTGTGGGAAGTCGCGGGCGAGGGTCGTCGCTCGCTCACCCGCCCTCCGTGGACGTTTTCGAGCTTGCACCGAGCGTTGAGAAACAGGAAATAACCTGTCTCAACTGTGCTAGGAGTTTTCTTTGTAGACTTGTCTACAGAAGTCACTTTTTATATTATTTAAAGGTCTCTTGCCTGTGTAAAATGCAGCAACGGTCTTATTGTGCTACTCAGTCCTCTCATGAGGAATTTTAGTCCAGAGAGAGGAAAATAGCTCATTTCGAATTCGGGGATTGATCAACCGTAGTGACTGATCAATGCCTTGTAACCCTCACTACAAGGATTTAAGGTTCATATCCGTCCGGTCATTCTCAGCCCTGGTGGAGGGGTGCAGTCTGACATTTGGAAGCTTAAAGAACCAAGCCTGTTGCCTTCCAATTTATTTTTTTTAAACCTTCCATCATGTGTGTACTTTGCTTGAATGATTATTTTAAAGTACATGTTCTATTTTTTTTTGCCAGTCTGACAGCTGTTTCCATAGAAACTAGGGAAGAAATAGTCATTTTCAGCAGGGTTGTTAAAACTGTCTTCCAGGCTTCAGCTCTGAGTGCCAGTGAGTGCTCTACTCGCTCATTCTGAGATGGTACTTAAAGAATGAAGGAGCTGAAATGTTCTTAGAGGCTAACAATCCAAATTGTTTAATTTTCTCACATCATTAAATTAGTAATCCTAGAAGTCTGCCAGCTATGTTTGTTGATCTGCTGAAGTTCTTTGAAGAGGATGCCTCTGCCCTGATTCTTTCCTTCTGTGTAGCCCAACTGATTTGCTCTTTGAAATGTATAAATAGATTCCTTCTCCCGTTCTTAACCTTTTCTTAAGGATAAACCAGGGATTACAAAATATCAGGTCCTATTTCTGTTCTAAATGACACTTGATTGTCAGGGATATAAATGATAATGTTTTTACATAGAGTGCTTGGTGCTTTCGCTTATACCTTCTGTGTTGGTGGAATGCTTTAAAAATTTTCACATAAGTTACAAGAGAAGAGCAGGAGTTTGCTTAGCTTGTGAGCAGAGCTAAGAATGGTGAACAGATGTGTATAGACAGAGGCGAGAGTTTTCTTTTTTGAGGCATGTGAGCACATCAGAGGGTCTGGAGCTGAGGTACTGGTGAAGGAAGGTTGGGGAAAGTGCCTGGGGGAAGTAGTGCGAGGCAGCATTATGAGGAGCCCTGGCTACCATGTAAAGCTTAATGAAGCCCAGGGAAACCAAAGGAAATTATAAAAACAGTTGACTTTGTTGGCTTAGGGACTTTCAAAAGTAAAACATCCATTAAACTTTAAACAGCACAGAAGTATTTAATATGAAAATACTAAATCCTCTATAGCCCTCATCCTGCCACCCAGAATGACCACTTTCAGTACTTTGGTGTATTTTCCGTTAGCTTTATTTATACTTCTATATACTAGCAATTTTTATCACTATTAGTCAATTGTTAGATTTTTGTCTCTTTTCTGTTTCATCTGGAATGGTGTTAGGCATGTAGTAGGCGGCATTCATTTAATGGAGGAGTGAAAACATGGAGGAGATCAAAAACTGAATGCGATCTATGTGTTTGGTCAAGGTGGTTAAATTTTTTTAAGTTGGTTGCTAACATTTTTAAATCGATAAGGTTCATGTAAGCTCTGGTTTTCTGGCTTTCCTTTAGAATATTGAAATATTTGGCAACACTGAACTCAAATTCCATTATTATTGTGTCTCCTTTACATGGGTATGAATCTGCATTTACATCAGTATGGCTTTGCTGATACAGCCCTCTTGACCCTCATACTCGCACTGTCCAGTACACTAGCCACCATGATATATGGCCATGTGGTTTTAAATTAATTAAAATTAGATTAAAAATTTTATTGCTCGCCAGTCATATTTCAAGTGCTTAGTAACCCATGTAGGCATTACTGAATTGGGGAGCACAGATGCAGAATGTTGTCCACACAAAAAGTTCTGCCGTGCAGTGCTGCTTTACACATTTGAGCTGCTATCCTTGATTGACAGAATTTCTGCAAGTAACATTATTGTTATATATTAAATCTGTGTATCACACTACACAAACCTCCATACTTTTAAATGACTGCATAGTATTTATGTAGGACTGAGCTATAGGGGTGGGATTTTGTTGTAGGGGGTAGGGTTTGATCTGACTGGCACTGCTTTAACTTGTTTGAAAATTAGGAAATTGGTTTTGCAAAGTATAGTAGGAACCCTCAGCTAGTTCCAGTAAACAACCTCTGTATATTAAGGTGTTATCAGCTTGTATGTGAAACAAATGCATAAATGTTTTGTATCAAGCATGTAACCTCTTTAGTCAGATACCATTTATTTGTAAGATATAGAAACTCAGTGAAGAGGAAGAATTATTTTAGGGTTCAAGTGAAAACTTATGAACCTTGCAAGTGGTCTCTTGCAAAATAAGAAGGTGTTTGAATCTGCTCCACAACCCAAGTTCCATGGTCTCATTTTCTTTCTGTAAATCGATTTGTCCTTTCTTTAGATTGACTAAGCACTTTTATTTTTCAGATTGTTGACCATTGATCTGAGAGAATGGAGAGTATAGTGTTGAAGAGAACATTCTCTTATGTACATTAATCTAAGAGAACAAGGGACAGTTCCACCATCTCATCTAGAGCTGGCCTGTTTATAATGAGTTAATCAAAACAATCATAAGCAAACAGCCCATTAGAAAAGCAAGTTATAGTTGAATCAGGGTATCATAGTTGATATGATAAAAGCCTATCATAGTTGATATTCTTCATATTCCTCAAGTTCAGCCCCCAGTTTGTTATCAGGCTCCCAGTTATCTTGACCCTGGTACATCAGATGACATCAGTGTTCGGCATCACTGGGGCAGGAATCTCAGTTTAAAGCAAGAGTTTAAAGAAAACAGACCAGAGGCCTCCCTGGTGGCGCAGTGGGTTAAGCAACACACTGAAGCAAACTAAGCACGAGTTCGATCCCTGCCACTGGCCAGGGAGGAGACCCACTTGGCATAGCAGACCTCTCCTGCCTTGCCCACTGCTGCCCTCAGCAGTGTGTTTCTGTCAGTCTGCCTGTTCTGTTTTCCACTCTGTCTAGTGAATCCTCTCACCTCCCACAACTCTGGCCTGTACCCCAGCTCTTGTATGCATAAATAAATAAATCTTTTTTAAAAAATAAAACATACCATCCATCATACATGTGCATGTGCAGCCTATGCTAGATGTGCACGTGCAGATTCCTGTACTAGTTTAGTATGTTTCCCTCCCTTCCTAGCCCCCGTCAGACTCAGTATTTAAGCCTTAAGACTATTTTCCCATTTGAAACATTATTTTTTTCTACATCTGCCCAAATGACCGAAAACGATAGTTGTATTCCTGAGCTATTCTGCTATCCATGTATATATCCCTAGCACATACATAGCACATAGTAAGGAATTATATTTTATTTTCCCCAAATGATCAAATAAAGGTACAATTTTTTTCCTCCTCAGCTAGCTTATAATCTCTGTGTGGACATGAGCTGAATTTTGTGCTGTCTGAACTCCTTTGCCACCTAGCTAATGAAGAAGACACGTAGTATTTTGCAGTAATTTCCAGTTTTAAGTTTTTTACACTTGTTACAAAAAAAAGAAAGAAAGCTAAAAAGAATGTTGTTAATAGTATCAAACTATTAGCTATCAGCCTGGACTCTACTGTTTCAAAATTGGTAGTAATTCAAAAAGGGTTAACCTGTAGTTTGTTTTAGCTTTTTTTACATTATGCATTAGTTCAAGGTCTGGATGTATAAAGTCTGTAAGAAATTTGAGTAATTTTCATGTAGTTTTGTATATAGGTAGTACTATAATCTTACCATGTTTTTTATTGCTTTGGTATCAGAGTAGTGCTGGTTTTATAAAAGTGAGTTATAAATGATTTTTTAATTCCGTGGAAGAGCTTGTATAGAATTATTAATTCTTTAAATATTTGGTAGAATTCCTCAGTGATGTCATTTGGGACTGGAACTTCCTTTTTGGTAAGCTTTTTAACTACAAATTCAATAAAAAAAACAGGACTTCAGGTTATTTCTTGAACAAGTTTTGGTGTATTTTAAAGGCATTTATCCATTTCAATTAAGGTGTCAAATTTAAGATTTTCTTTTATTTCAAGAAATTTGATTATGACATTGAATTTTTTGTGTATGGGATTTTTCTTTAGCTTTTTGCGTTTGTGGGTTTATATATTTCATCAAATTTTGGTCATTTTTTCAAGTAGTTTTTTTCTGTCGAATATCCCAATTTTTAGGGGAACTGCAGTCACATTCCTGTTATGCCATCTGAAGTTATCTCACAACTCAGTGATCCTTTATGCTTTTTACCCCAGTCTTATTTTCTCTCTGCATTTCTAATGGATGTCAGATTCACAAGCCTTTATTTCTACAATGTCTAATCTGATATTAGATAAAAAATACACAAGATGAGACTATAGCATTGTAATTTTCTGGTCTTGAAGTTCAATGTAGATCTTTAAAAAATATTACTTATACGATATGCCTAACTTTTCCCTTAACTTCTCACGCATATGCAATATAATTTTACTTTATATCTTTGTCATTGCTTTCATTAGTGTTATTTAGTAGTTGCTATTGATTGATATTTTATGGATCACATATCCTGCTTCTTGCATACCTGGTTATTTTTAATTTTTTAAAAAAGATTTACTTATTCATGCGAGACTGGGGTCTAGTAGGCCAGAGATACAGGGTGGGGTGGAGGGGTGTTTGAGAGGATTCACCAGAAACAGAGTGGGGAGCAGAACAGGTGGATTGACTAAAATACACTGCTGAGGGGAACAGCAGTCGAGAAAGGAGAGATCTGCTGTGCCATGTGGGTTAACTTCCTGGCCAGGGATCCAACTCATGCTGCAGTGATTTAACTTCATAGTGCTGAGATTTAACCTCTTGTGCCACCAGGGAAGCCCTTAATTTTTAATTTTAAATTGTTCCTTGGTAAATAATTTTTATATTCTGGGAACTTTTTTGAGCTTCGTTTGTTTGTTTTAGAATGTGGCTAAACTACAAGAAACAGTTTGATCTTGGTGATATTTCCTTTAATCTGTTTTAGGGTAACTTTTAGTTTAGTATAATATTTTCCTTAAAATTTTGGCAAAACCCTTCTGATTACCCCTTGCCCCATGTGTAATAAGGTTTTCCACTTTGAAAGGTGTGAACAGGCATTATACACTGTCCTGTGTGAGCCCTACATTTTGTTCCTCTAATTCAGTTGATTCTTTTTTTCCTAGCCTCAGAGAGTGTTTTCAGGGTTGTGCTGATCAGGGTTTGGCTGAGATCGCTGCAAATTTCTGGAATCCTTTCCTTGCATAGCTGTTTTGTCCCTATGGTGCTCTGCTTTGTGAGCTCCAGCTGCTGTACCCTACTTGAACCCTCAGTTTCATCTTTCAACTTAGGGGGCTGTTGGTCTATATCTAGGTTTCTTCTCTCCATGTAGTACCCTGGCCGTAAGCTGGGACACTTCTAGGGCTCACCTTATTTGTTTCCCATATCTCAAGGATCATCATTCTTCATTATTTAATGTCCAGTCTGTTGAAACCATTGTTTTACTTCTGTCTTTTTTTTTTTTTTAAAGATTCATTTATTTATGCATACAAGAACTGGGGTACAGGCCAGAGGTGTAGGGGGTGAGGAGATTCACCAGAGATATAGCGGGGTTCAGAACAGGCCAATCAACTGAAACACACTGCTGAGGGGAGCAGTGGGCAAGGCAGGAGAGATCTGCCTTGCCGTGTGGGTCACCTCCCAGAATTTCCAAAGTACATGTTGTATAGTAGAAAAAATAAAAGTAAAATTTCTTTGGTTTGTGTGTTGAAAGGCATTGGAGTAGAGTATAAATAAATCCAAGGTACTTAGCAGAGATGTCTTAAAGGAAGGTCAGCTGGCATGCTTGTTTTTAACTGTTACATTCCCAGCTTACTAAGTAGGTGTTTTCAGAGATACTTACAGTTTATTTTTTGTATTACAGGTAAACAACCAAAAGAAAGATGAACTTCCTCTATGGATTATATTCGGCTACTAGAAACTGTGTTTTCAAATTTAATGCACTGCCCAAGTGGAAAAAATGTAATACGCTAGGTATAACTGCACAGGGTTGTCATCAAGTACAAATTAACTGTATACTGAAGAATCAGGACCTTGGTGTAAATCAGTGTGATAGGTTGACTTTTCATGGGAACTTTCATTGCTATAGAACTTTCAGTAACAGAGGAACAGGACGCCTCTTGAGTACCAAAAGCAAGGAAACTTGGGTGACAACCAGAATATGTACTGCATGGAATGACTCTCTTTCGAGACAACTTTTAAAAGAAGTTGCAGGAGTTCCTCTTTCAGTATTGCATCCTCTAAACTATTTTCCTGTAAGAAACATCAGGAGTTTCCACACTTCTCCACGGTTTCAAGCTGCTCCAGTCCCTCTCCTGTTGATAATTCTTAAACCAGTGCAGAAATTACTTGCCATCATTGTAGGCAGGTAAAATGCTTTTGTAGAGAACAAACTTTTATATGAAAAGGTATTTGTAAAAATACACTGTTAAAACTTGTTTGATTTCCCTCCCCTATTTAGCTCAAAATTATAATTGGTTCTACCCAGTTATGCATTATTTAATTATCTTGAAATAATTTTTATTTACACCTTACAGAAATAAGATCTTTAAAAATGATTTTATATATCTTATACAGCCTTTTAAAAATTTGCTTTAGGATTATAAGAAGTATCAAAAATACTGCTTATAACTTGTGTATAAAAACAGACTTACAAACATTCCATTTTTTAGTTTATGGAATTTCAGGCAATGAATCATGAAACTGAAGAACTTTGCTCATTTCTAGCCAAACAGATTTTAAACCATTACTATTAATTTTTTAAATTCTATATCTAACCAGTCTTTGTTTTTGGCTCTTTGTAGCCCTTCATAATAATATTTATGCAGCTTAATAGTGCTTTATGTTTAATTGAACCCTTCTATAATGAATTCTGTTTTTTCTCCCATGAGGAGTAAAAAAAAGTAAACATTGACCCCTAATAAAGCTTTCTTATATTTGATGATTAGGAAATCTAGCATTCTTCCATACTACACAACCTCGTTTTCTTTTATCAAAAAGCAAGAACTTTGTAATTTTTGCATTTTTTATGATTTGGCATTGACACTCAGAAAATGTGGAACTATATTAGCTGTCAAAGTAATGAATGTCAAAGAAGACCAGAGCTAGAAAATAGTGAAAAAGCAGTAAAACAGATTTTATTCAGGACTATTGTAGTAGGGTGATAGAGACCTCATTATAGAACAAGTCAGTTTTGAATACAGCATGGGCAAATAAGAATTTATAGCTAAGAAATAGGTGGTGATTGGTAGATGGACAATAAGAAGAAATGTCAGCATTAAGGTGGGTATTATATCTAAACCTACCTACCAGGATTCTTGCTGAGAACAGGTGAGGTATGCAGATACCTTCTGGGGGGTGGTGAAAGATGGGAGACCTGATTAGATATGGAGGGTAAAGGATGCTGGTTTAACTGTCTTAGCATGATTTTTGTAAAATTACATAGTGCAGAGATAAGCTTGGAAGTCCAAAAGTTGAGAACTAGTTGGAAAAGAATTCAGGGGAGCCTGAGTAGAGTTAGGTGAAGGAGAGAATCACCAATTAAGATCAGGGTGTTCTCGGGCTAATAATTTTTTCTTTATTTAAAAACATTGTTGTTTTTTAAACTATTATATAGGTTACTTAGAGTTACCTTTTAGGATACATTTTCATACATTTTAAAGTTAACTCAAAGTTTGAAATAGGAAATAACTGCTTAATAGTTGGGCTTTAATACCTTCAGGTTGAAACATTTTCTATAAAGACAGTTGTGTCATTCAACAAAATGACTTTATTAAAGAAGTTTTAAGACATTTTTATCAAGGGAATGTATATATTTTAAGTTTTTGTTGTCATTTCACTGATAAATTGACAAAAAATTTTTGTTCCAGTATTAGAAATATTGCTTATTAGAATGTCTCTGTACCCTAATAAGCAGTCCTGTTGCTTAGTAGAAATTGGACCTCTCAGATGTTAACTTTAATGTCTCATTCCCTTATTTATAGTGCCTATGCATTTATTGCCTCTTTGTACTTTCTAGAGAGTGGAGTAGCTGTTACTGAGTAATATTTGTTTCTAAAATCAATGCTGAGGTAGTTTTCCTTGTGCCTTGCTTTAAAGCACTGGCTGATTGTACCAGAAGCCTGATGAGCAGTGGGAAGACTGGTGGTTACGGGTATAGATTTATTGTACAGTAATCCTCTCAGATGTTTATTTGGGCAATTCATCCTTATTTAGTGGTTAAGTGCTCAGACTGAATCACATTGCTTTATTCGGTTGATTTTTCTCTTTGTACCTCTGTGAACATGGACAGGTTGCATAGCTGTTTTCTCTTTTGTAACAGGATTATTATGAAGATTAAATAAGATAACACGTATGACAGTTTGGAGTTTGCATGTGATAGTCAATGTCAGCTAGTGGTAGCTGTAGTAAAATAGCTTTTCATTTGGTATGTACATTTACAGTAACTAGAAAATTCAAATGAGCATTAGAATTTTAAACTATCACTCAATGTAGTTGGTTACATTTTCATAATTTAACTTGGATTTTTGTAAATTGAAAAACAATTTATACAGAGAAATAGAAAAATTCAAGTACTTAATCACATAAAAGTTTAGTGTGAAGACTGATTTTTGGAGATATGTGCTGGAACTTTGAAATTTTCTTTTTACTCTAGGGGCATAAGGAAATGGTGGCAGGCACTTCCTCCTAACAAGAAGGAACTATTTAAAGAAAGTGTAAGGAAGAATAAATGGAAGTTATTCCTTGGCTTGAGTAGTTTTGGATTACTCTTCATAGTGTTTTATTTTACTCACCTGGAAGTGAGTCCCATCACAGGAAGGAGCAAGCTACTAGTATTGGGGAAAGAACATTTCAAACTTTTATCAGAACTGGAATATGAAGTAGTAAGTAGTAAGAATTGTTTTTTTTTTAAAGATTTATTTATTTATGCTTACAAGCACTGGGGTACAGGCCAGAGGTGTGGGGGGTGAGAGGATTCACCACAGAGAGCAGGGAGCAGAACAGGCAGATCAACAGAAGTACACTGCTGAGGGGAGTAGCTGGCACAGCAGGAGAGGTCTGCCACACCATGTGGGTCCCCTCCCTGGCCGGCAGCAGGGATCGAACTCGTGCTGCAGTGGCTGCGGTTTGCTTCATAGTGTGTTGCTTAACCCACTGCGCCACCAGGGGAGGCCCCGTAAGAATTGTTTTTAATGGGATTGCTTAATATACAGGAAAGTTTCTTAAATATGAAAGATATATGTACTTTTATTTTAATCTTTGATAGGTAATTGGTATTTTCTTTTTTTTTAAAAAGATTTATTTATTTATGCATACAAGAGCTGGGGTACTTTTTTTTAAAAAAGATTTATTTATTTATGCATACAAGAGCTGGGGTACAGACCAGAGTCGTGGGAGGTGAGAGGATTCACCAGACAGAGTGGGGAGCAGAACAGGCAGACTGACTGAAACACACTGCTGAGGGGAGCAGTGGGCGAGGCAGGAGAGGTCTGCTACTCCATGTGGGTCCCCTTCCTGGCTGGCAGCAGGGTTTGAACTCACGCTGCAGTGGCTGCAGTTTGCTTCATAGTGCATTGCTTAACCCACTCCACCACCAGGGAGGCCCGGAAATTGGTATTTTCTTTTCCAAAAGACCCCAGGTATTTCATACTTAGTATTTCTAGTGCCTACATGTTCTCCTATTCTCCAGCTAGCTACTGCTCATTACATGTCATCTTAAATGTCACTATCTTAAGAAAGTCTTCCTTGATAATCCAGACTGAATTAGGTAGAGTGACTACATTAGACTTTAGAATTTATCCTTCATACAGATTGAATTCCAAATTAGCTCATTTGTGCTTATGCCCAATACTTGACTACATTGGGTTAGGTTACTGTTTACTTTCTCTTTGAATATTGTTTTTCCTTCAAAATGCCTATCCTAAGGGTATCATAATTATTTCCATAGTCATTTATTTGCTGATCTGAATCCCTTGAAGGACTAAGCTCCAGGTATATAGAGACCATTTGTTTTATTATTTTGACTACATTTTGAGCAACACATGTATTTAGTACATTTAGTATGTTTGTTTATTTTTTGGAATAAATAGATGTGAAATCTGAATTTTTGAACTTTGAAATAAAGTAGAATAAGATTCCCCCAAACATCAATTTTGGCAATAATTATGTTTTTTAAAAAAAGTACAAAATAAAGATAGAATTCAAAGCCTTATCCCTTGAAAAGTATAGCAATTCAGGTAATGAAAGATTTTGTACCATTAGTGTGTTCCTTGAAAACAGATTATCCATCTCTGTTGCATAGCACATATGTAGTATGCACTCGGCTAATATTCGTTGTGTTGGAATTTCCTAGTTTCACTTAGCTTTGGCATGATTAGATCTTATATCTTTTTATTTACAATTTAGCTTCAGAGTTTGTCAATGGAAAGTTATTAAAGGAAATGGTGTTTCACAGAAAGGTTGTTCTTAAGATTTAATCTCTTCTAATATATTTTATACTGAGATTTGATTTATTTCTTAGGATATAGTGGAGTCAGGCAAATTTGAGGAAAACGTTAAATAATTGAGACAGGTTTACTGTTAGTGCATTTTCTAGTAATCACATCACTAAGACACTTTAAAAATTATATATATCTACATAAATTCATTCTTATTTTTTAACTTACAAATGTAATCCTGCTTAATATGTTCTTCTAGAGAAGTATAATTACACACACTCTTGCTTGTTATATTTACTTCAGATTATTTAATAGTATGTTTCCTTTCACATTGTTTACATTGGTAATGTTTGCTTTATAAAAGTGCTAATTGATATAAAGACTTTCAAATCCTCCAAATCCTCTATTTTTAACATCTCAAGGAGGAAGGTTACAAACTTAATGATTCACATATGAAAGAGATTGATATTTTGAGAGCATCCTTAATTTTCTTTAAACTGGAAAGTAGAGCCCTCCCCTGGTGGCACATTGGGTTAAACAACGCACTACAAAGCAAAACACAGCCACCACAGCATAAGTTGATCCCTGCTGCTGCCTGTGAGGTGACCCACATGTAGAGGCAGACAGACCTCTCCTGCCTTGCCCGCTGCTCCCCTCAGCAGTGTATTTCTGTCAATCTGCCTGTTCTGTTCTCCACTCTGTCTCTGGTGGATCCTCTCACCCCCCCACACTTCTGGCCTGTACCCAAGTTCTTATATATGAATAAAAAAAAAAAAATCTCTCCTCCCAAAAAAACTGGAAAGTATATCTCAAGAATGTTGCTGCAGAAGTCTTACCTGGCTAGTCCTCATCAGCATAATAAAGAGAAAATCATATGCCAGGAGTTCTAAAGTTGCAGTTATTTCCTGTGTGAATTATCTATGTGAATGAAACACTTTAAAATTAATGAAGTGTCATTTTTGGTAGAAGTTTAACTTTCTTGTTAAGTATAGATATTTTCTGTTTAGTAGTTCTGAAAATAACTTTCTCGTATTTTATGTAAATGAAATATTTATGTTCTCTAGGCAGTGTTTTGTTTACTTTCAAATACTTAGGAAAGTAGAAAAATAATTAAGCATTTTATTTGTTTATATGCTAATAGAAAAGATAAATAAAAATTTTCTTTTCCAATTTATAGGAAAACATTTTTAATTAGAATTTATCACATTTGTAAAAAACCATATTGCCTTGCATGACTAATTCACATTTGAGAAATATTAGTGTTTAGTGTATACTGATTTTTACATAGTTAAAAATTAAAATGTTCAACAATAAGTGCCCATATAACTCTACATGAAATAATGTAAGTGTTTTGTAGCACTAAAGCTCTTAAAGATGACTTATTTTTTACTCTTTCAGTGGATGGAAGAATTTAAAAATGATCTGCTTACTGAGAAAGATGCCAGATACCTAACTTTTAAGGAAGTGTTTTATCATCTCATTGAGTGTAATAAAGATATTCCAGGGATCTCAGAGATCAGTTGGATTATTCATGTGGTTGATTCTCCAGATATAAATGCCTTCGTGCTTCCAGTAAGTAAATATTCTAAAATTTGACTTTTAGTAAGTATAATGTTCTATTTTTTTGACGTTCTAATAGCTTATGTTATTTTCTTTATGGTGCAGAATGGACAAGTGTTTCTCTTTACTGGACTTTTAAATAGTGTAACTGATGTTCATCAACTTTCCTTTCTTCTGGGCCATGAAATAGCACATGCAGTACTTGGACATGCTGTAAGTACTTAACATGAATATGCAATTGTTGAAATATTGCTTTGAAGTTCACAAGTTAAATCTTTTAAAGAATGGAATCTTTTCAGATCTTTTCTTTTAATGATGAAATTTCAGTGTTTAGTAATTGCCTTATACTGTTACCTGAAAAAATGTGATTGGCTAATTTTGAGCATTTTTATGGTTTTTAGTATTTGGTATTAAATAATTAGTGTTTCTCTTAAATACTGTTTTTATTACCTGTCTCTTGCTAAAAAGTAATTATTCTCAACATTTAGTTATTTCAAATTAGATTTTAAACTTTCCATAATTATTAACATACTTGTAGTCTAGTCAGAAAATTAACTGTAGGAAAGCAATAATACTATTTAAGTGGGTAAGTCATTTTCCTATTCATTCTCAGAGGATAGCTTGGAGCATCTTTGAAAATGTCTAGAATGACATGCCATATATATAATTAATGCAGAGTAGTAAGACTGATACCTTGCCATTTTACAGTTTATTGAGCTTTTTAATATGGACCTTTTCATTCATAATTTTGATGCCTTTTGATTCATAATTTTCATGAGGTGTGTACTTACAATCTTTATAGTCTACATGAAGAAACTAATGCTTAAAAAGATTCTTAGTAAAATGACTGCTAATATGGCAAAGGGGCGGAAGACACATTTCAACCCAGGTTTTTTGTTTTAAGTCTAGCACTTTTTCCTTTTACCATAGTTACCAGTAGCACTTGTCTTATAGATCATAGAATTCAGATTGACTTATGCTGCTGTAAATATTCATCTGCTTGAGTTGTCATGATCCCAGAAATGTAATATATTTACTTTACTCATTATTATTCATTAAGAAAAATGTATTGTTACTCATTAAAAATGTTCTTTTGTTCACATAATTAGAGAGAGCTATATTTTCTTTAAAACATTCAGTTAAATAGTAAAAGAATTGTGAACTACAATATATAAAATCATACAATTTTAACTCTAAATGAAAATGATAATGGTACTATTTGATCCAAAAGTTTTCTTGAATTCTGTCTAATCTTTTTCGTTTTAATAAGAGGAGATGGGCCAAAAGTTGTGCTTTTCTGAAGCAAAATATATTTTGTCCGAGTTACAGGAAAATTTCAAAGATAGTATTTCTTTAGATAAATAGAAAGATAAATCTAAGCTGTTGAAATAAATTAACTTTTAAGACATGACTTAATAACTGCACAGTCAGTCAAATTTGGCCACTTTTAACATTTAAAAGGTTAATATTCAGTATATTTGTTTTTCTGGCCTTGAATTTCAATGCCTTATTCACTGTATTTTTGTCATTTGCAGAAACAGTAATTAGATGAAACATAAGAAACAAATAAACAACCTTAAAAGTAGAAAGTAGTTATTAGTATTTCTTTGGCAGGGGTCTTAGACATTGTCAACACTATAATTTCTCTTTTAGGAGTCTCCATTTTGGTTTGACCCAGCCTTTTATGTGTTTACTTTATTCTATAAATACAGATTTTTCTTAATTTTTAGTTTCCTAAAACTATTGCAGCAAGCATATTCTCTAATAATTTAACAAATATTTCTTCTATAATGACTTCTTCATTTGGAGTTTTATTTCATGCAATAATATTCTTATAGTGAAGCAAAGAATGCTTTGTGAGGGCAGATTATATTGTTGCGGGACCTTGTAGGTGGTTATTTTTAGTTGTCAACAGTGTCACACATATTCAAGTAATGGCTCTTATTTTACTAGTTTTATTATCTTATTAATCAACCGTAATGACAAACAGTGGACAGTTGAGTGCATTAAGCTAATATTTGATATTATTACTCAAAACAACTTTTTAAATAATTTTTTTTTGTTTGCTGCTCTAAATAAAAATTCATTGTACCCGATTTCTGGTGAGAAATACCAACCTTTTAAAAATCTCAAATTTGTATGTTTCACTCATACTTACTATATCTGATCATGAAGATCAAAAAACTTTTATTTCAAATAAATTTCCAATCTTTTTTCTGAATTGTTTTCTCCTTTAACTGCTTCTTATGTTTGGTAGTATTCAGTCTCTGTCTACAGTATAATCATTTAATTTTTAAAAACTAAAGACTATATTAGACATGTTAAAAATTAGTGTATTTGATGCCTTGTTCTTTTACTAAATTGTGAATTTGGGCAATTATTTTAACTGCTCTCTCTTTCCTTTATAAAATAAGGAGAATTGCAACTATTTCCACATGATGTTTGTAAATATAAGAAATTTATAGGTTAATGAAATGGCATTGTATCAGAATGATGGTAATTATCTCAATAAATGTTAGTTGAGTGAATGAATGCCTATAAAAGTATGTAAGCAAGGGATGGAAGAAACAGACTGGGAAAGGATAAAGCACACAGAAAAAGACTGTGATCTTAATTGGTAAAAGTCAATTAAACACATGTAGTTATTTAATGTCATTGCTATGATGAATTAGAAAATGTAGGTGTTTACTCTCAGTTTATTAACTGTACTTTTCATTATTTTGATTATTCTTAGGCAGAAAAGGCTAGCTTGGTTCATTTATTGGATTTCTTGGGTCTGATTTTTCTCACAATGATTTGGGCCATTTGTCCTCGGGATAGTTTGGCACTTTTGGGCCAGTGGCTACAGTCTAAATTGCAGGAGGTAAGTCTGAGATAATAACTCAAATTTGTAATCATCTACAATGAGGATATTTTATTGTAATGTAACTAATACATGAAATGTTTTCACATTATCATGAACTATGGCTACTTATTTTTAGCATCTTATATTTTCTTATTTTTAGGAGACTATTTATTTATGCATATAAGAGCTGGGATGCAGGCAGTGAGAGGATTCACAGAGACAAGATGGGTAGCAGAACAGGCAAATCTACTGAAATACACTGCTGAGGGGAACAGCAGGTGTGACAGGAGAGGTCTGCTGCACTATGTGGGTCAGCTCCCTTCCCTGGTTCGAACTAATGTCACAGTGGCTGGCAATAGTTTGGCAGTGCTGAAACTTTAACTCCTGTACCTTTAGGGAGGACCTTTTAGGGGATATTCTTAATAATGAATGTTCAAATTAGAAAATACTATTTCTCACAAATCATTGAGGTCAGTGAGACAGAAAGACTTAGCAGCTTTTGAGTCATAATTTTTTGGATCATGATGGTAAGGTAAGTCACAAGACCTTTTCTTTCCTTCTTTTCTTTTATCTTAAAACTCTACTTTTGCCTTTTTTAATGACTGATGTACTAGCTGCATGACTCCCTCTTCCTTATAACACTTGCATTTTGATGGGAAACTCTTAAAAAGCTGCCAATTATTATATTTACAGGACTGCCTAAAGCTGCTTTACCAACCTCCTTCCTCAATCCCATTTAAACTAACATTGCCTAGCAAATATTGAAAGCACAGTTTAACTAGGTATTTGTTATCTTTTGTTTTTAGTGCTTATGTGTAAAGATAATCATCTCATAAAATTTACTGAGTCTTTAATTTTAATTAAAATACCGTAGGTCTTAATAATCTTGATATTGCTTTGGTAGCTATGATTAATTAATTTATTTTACATCTTCAAATACTTCCTCTTGTCCTGGGAAGTTTGGTTCTTTAGGAACAATCTGTTATTTGTTTATTTAATGATTTGTGGAGCACCCATCAGAGTGCCATCTGGGTACTGTTTAAACCTAATGTGCAAAGTTCTTTGAGGCAAATTGTTTTGAAATTGAGTAAATTTTTGATTTGGTATTACTATCTCATCTGGCTTCATTTTTATTTAATATACAGGCTCTTAAAGTAAAAAAGAAAAATTGGTTTATTGTTTAGGTTATAGGGTCTTATATTTGAATTTTATTTTGTCATTGATGTGCTGAAAATTCAAAGGAATTAATGTAGTTTTTGCCTGTCTATATACAGTAGCTTTTTTGTATAACGGAATGAGAAGATTTTGTCATCAGAAAGATAATTTGGGGCCTCCCCGGTGGCGCAGTGGGTTAAGCAACACACTATGAAGCAAACCGCAGCCACTGCAGCACGAGTTCGATCCCTGCTGCCGGCCAGGGAG
>JAGFMF010011617.1:6122781-6137749 GCA_019455555.1 Galemys pyrenaicus | reverse complement strand
TGCTCCCTGCTCTCTGTGGTGAATCCTCTCACCCCCCCACACCTCTGGCCTGTACCCCAGTGCTTGTACGCATAAATAAATAAATCTTTAAAAAAAAAAGAAAGATAATTTGTAGCTCTTTCTCCCTTGAAATACTTGATGAGTCCTGCTACTTTAGTATAATTCTTAATAATTAAGCTGAAAGTAAAGCCAGAGTTACTTCTCTTTGATTACCCCCCACCCCCATTCAAAGTCCTCTGATACTTTATGTGGTAAGAAAATGTTTCTCTATCTATAAAGCCTTGATCATTGTGACCTGAGAGCAGAAAGGATGCTGATAGGGAAGTCAGTGATGAGGGACAATTGTTGACTTTTATTAGCCAGAGAAAGGAAGACAGGAGGGAAAAAGTGGGGGCTTACCTTTATCATTGGGGAGTTCTGTTTTCTAATCTTAAGTATTTGGGGATTTTGTTTCCAGATAGGGTTTTGAGTAATAATTATAGTAGTTAACATTTATCGAGTACTTATCATATGCTATGCACCCATAAACACTATAGATTAATTATGTACAGGGGTTAAGAATACAGGCTATGATCAGCTGGACTTTAGTTTGAATTCAGGCTCTATTTGACCTAAATTTTATATAACTTGGGCAGCTTGTTCACCTATACAGGTCTCTGATTCTTTATCTGTAAATTGAGCTAATACTGACTAATTCAAAGCATAATTATGGGTTTAATTTATCATTTTAAGGTAGAATCTCAATGTAAGCCTATCTGACATTTTCGATTGGACATCCTTTGTTTTGGGGAGTTGTCTGTGCAGTGCAGGATGTTTAGTGGCCTCTAAACATCTGGCCTCTCTCCACTTGATGTCAGTAGCACTCCCCCACTCCTCTAATTGTAATTATCAAAAATGTCTCCAGACATACCCAAATACCCCTGGGGCACAAAACCAAACAAGTGATTTAAATTGTTTAGCGTAGTGCGTGGCACTAAGTAAGGACCTAGTAAATATGATCTATTACTATTTTCTCATTTCATCCATTCTCCACTATAGGAAATTGTTACTAAGTTATTTTACATAATAATGTTACTAGGTGTAAATGGGCTAAACAGTTAGTGGTAACAGAGATAATGTAGCATTTGGACTTGAACCTAAGATTTTCTCCTTTTAAAACCATATTTTCATCAGTTACACTTTAGGTAGATTGATGGGACACCTGCAGACTGCTCAGGGATAAAGAAGGTACTCACTATATAGTGGAGTTCAGTAACCTAAAACAGACATGACTGAGAAGGAAAAAAGTCACATCTAGTGGACAGATACTTGGCTCCAATTGATTATAATGTGTAGCCATTATTGACATGTAGCTAGCTCTGAAAAATTGCTTCCCCAATTAATAGTTCTTTTCTAAAAAGTCCTTTCTATTGATCTTTCTCCTACGAAGTTTTAGTACTTACTGAAAATTAGAATTTAACTGGAAAGCATTCACATAAATACAAGTAATTAGGAAAATTAAAGTTACGATACCTATTTGTATTTTTTATTGAAGTTGGGAGAAAATTTCATTTTCTTAACTAATCAATACTTAGAAAAGAAAGAGGAAATTAAGATAATTAATCAAAGAAAACATTCTGCTATATGGTTAATTTCCTAACTGAAATAAATCCTCTAGTAGTGTCTCTGGCTATTAAATAGCTATATTTTTTTCAATATTCTCTTAAAAGTACAAGTTCAGAATGTTTCTTGGCCATATTAAAAGCCTGTATTGGTAGGCTTTCTTTGGAAATCCTTTATATAGTAGGTAGAGATTATAATTAGAAAAATAGAAGTACCCCTGCATGATACTGCAGTCTTTCCAAAAGTTTGTAGGCATGATTTTTTCACCTATTCCTTCACCATTTGAAAGGTGATATTTGAAAAATATTAGTCTCTAATGGAGGAAATAAAAGCTGCCTGTATGTTTCTTGAAATGTTAATCATGGAGAGCATAAAAAATTTATCCTGGATACTCCATGAAATTAGTTGAAAAAAGTCTCCATTTTGTTATTATTCCTTTTGTTATAAAACAAATATCCTTAATAGTGTTTTCCTTTTTCATTTCTTTTTAGTATATGTTTGACAGACCATACAGTAGAACACTGGAGGCTGAAGCTGACAAAATTGGACTGCAGCTTGCTGCAAAGGTAAGATGTTCGCAGTGAGAATATATAGCCTCCCTCATATGGTGAAAGAAAAACGTGTGCTATCTTAATGAGGTTTGGCATGGCCAAAGAATGAAAGTCGAACTGTATACAATTTTTCTTTAATACCTTTTAAAATTTGTGCCCTCTGGAAGCTAGTACTATCTTTATTTCCACGCCTCCCCACCCCCTTTTTTTTGCTCATCTAAGGAGGCTTTTTGAATAAATAAGATAATTTGTAGCTATTTTAATGGACTTGGAGAAAGGTTTGTCCATTTATAACTGATCCCAGCTGAGCAAACTGAGTGTTTACCATTTAAATAAAAAGTGCAATAACAGGCTTATTATTCTGTATCATTCAAGTTATTTTTGTTGCAGCAGATGGCTTATTTTTGCTAGCCACTAAGGGCAGCTTTGGGACTTTATTCTGATTATTGTTGGCCTCATTCATGTCTGTGTAACATGGCATTTCATATGTGGCTGCTATTTTAGTCACCTGTGATAACGGGTATTGTTAGGTTTTAACAGTAGGAGTAAAACTGCATTTTTCAAGGTGAATGAAAAGATTTCCACTTTACATATAAATTCAAATTGTATTTGACTATCCCTTGAGTTTGCTGTCATTAGAAGTTCTATTAAAAAAACCACTCTTCTTTGAGCTTCTTATGAGTTTCATGGATTTAATTTTATAAATCAAGATATTCCTCATTAACAAAAGTAAAAACAGTTCTGCGAATGTTGTATAAGTAGAATTACATTGACATTTCCAAATGATTCCCTGCTATACTATGGTATGATATTTCCCCTTTACCTGTGTGTTCTTTTGTCCTGGTTAAGAAACTTTTGCCTGTAAATAAATTGGTCCTATGTTATTTCCAAAAGCTCTGTTTCATCTTTTTTTATACATGATATGAGGAAGACATTAAGATAATTTTTTTCCCATATGAATAGCTAATGGACTCAGCACTATTTATTGAAGACTCATCTTTTTTCCACTGCACTGTCTCTTCATTGTTAATGTGTGAAGCACTCTGCACGTTTGTTTCAGGGTCCCTATTTTATTCCATTGGCCTGTTATTTATCTTTGAGCCAAAACCACATCATCATTTAGCTTTGTAGTTCATCTTGATAACTGATAGTTTCTGTCCTCCAGTGTTGTTCTGTAAGACTCACTTGGCTAGTCTAGGTCCTTTGCTCTCAATGTAAATTTCAGAATCAGCTTATCCAATTACACAACCATACAAAAACATGTCTGGAATTTTAAAGGAGTTGTATGCGTTGAATATAAATCAATTTGGGGATGGTAGACTTGTGTCAATAGTATTGAGTCTTTCAATCCATAAACAATGTGTTTATTTAAATGCTCATTTTAAAAAATGTGTTTTATTTAAATCTTCTCTAATTTCTATTAATGATATTTTGAAGTTTTTTGCTTATAGGCTTTAACGCATTTTTTCTTATGTTACTGCTATTTGACCTTTTTTTATATTATCATACAGTGTCATAAAAAATAAATTTAGAGAAGTACCATGTTTTTATAATTGACCTTGTATCGTTAAATTCACTAAGTCTAATATAATTTTTTTTAGGATTTTATATAATCATAGTGATGTTCTCTGTGAATTATGATAGGTTTATTTTTTTTCTTTCCAAAAGACATCTTTCTTTTTTATACTTTATTGTAGGGGCCAGAAACTTTAGATTCTGATGGTGGGCACCTTTGTTTCTTCCTGATCTTAGGGAAAAGCATTCAGTCTTTCACCATTAATTCTGATGTTTTATATATGTTTTTTAAAATCTAACCTTTTTGTTAGATAAGAGTTTTCATTTTATTTTTAATATGCTAAGATTTTAAAAAAATGACTGAGCATTAAATTTTATCAGTATTATTTCTACAATTGATAATTATTTTTAGTTTTTCTGCTTTGATCTGTTAATTTGGCAAATCATTAATTTTTTAAATGGTAGGACTTTATTTTGTCAACTATAATATCCTTTTAATATGTTGCTAGAGTTGATTTGCTCATTTTTAATTTAGAATCTTCATAGGAGATACTGGCTTGGAATTTTCTTATAACATCTTTTCAGATTTTGTGATTAAGGTTATGCTGGGACTCATAAAATGAGTAGGGAAGTGTTTCTTTTTCTTTCCTCTGGAAAAATATATATAAGATTAGTGATATTTTTTAAATGTTTCAATTTTAAAATGTTTTGGAAAACTCAAAGTCATATAGGCCTACAGAAATGTGCTCACGCTTGAAAGTAGAGTCTGCCATTGTGGGTGAAGTGTTGTGCCTATGTCAAGTTTGCCAGACTTGTTAAATAACAAATTCATTTGTTAATTCTGTTGTCTCAGATCACCTGTATTTTGATCAATTTTTTCTCTGCTTTTTTTATTCCGTTAATCAAAAAGGGTGGTTAGTCTCTGACCAACTAGCTGTGAGTTTTCTATTTCTCCTTTTAGTTCTATTACTTTTTGCTTTGTATAGGTTAATGCTTTTTTTTATACCCACCAAGGATTGTTAGGTCTTTTTATTAATTTGAAATTCCTTTTTGTCTATAGTAATGTTTCTTGCCTCAAATCTACTTTATTTTGATTAGTGCTTACATGCTATTATCTTTTTATTTCATTTTCAGACTTTCTGTGTCCTTATGTTTGTATCTCTTGTAAGCGCATTATTAACATGATCTTTGCCATTTTTTAGGGGTGTCTTTAGTCCGTTGAATTTTTAAATTTTCATTTCTTAACTAACGATGTAGAGTATATTTTTGTGTACTAGCCATTCCTATATCTTCTTTTGTGAATTATCTTTTCAGATATTTTGCCCTTTTAAAAATTGTGTTGATTTTCTTATTCTTAAGTTGTAGTTCTTTATTTACTAGTTATGATTCCTTTGTCAATATGTATGCTGCAAGTATTTTCTCTCCTATGATATGGCTTCTTTTACTGTTTTTATAAAAATGGGATGTATGTTTTGAAGAGTAAATTTTTTTAAGATTTTTATGAAATCAGCCTTTCTGTTAGGGTTTAGTTTTTTCCTAGTTTTCTAAAGTGGGGACTGAGATTAATTTTAGTCTTTTTTCTTTCATATAGCATTTTAAGCTATAAGTTTCCTACTCTGCATCATTTTAGCTGCACACAGATTTTGATATGTTGTGTTTTCACTATTGTTAGAATGTTTTCTAATTTTCTTTGTGATTTCTTCTTTCATCCATATGTTGTTAGAAGTGAGTCATTTAATATCCAAGTGTCTGAGGCTTGTCTAAATGCTTTGTTTATTTCTAGTTAATTCCTTTGTGATCAGAGAAGTCTTACACTGTAAGATTTTATTCATTTCATATGCATTGAGATTTATTTTATGGTGTATCATTAGTCTGTGTTAGCAAATTTCCATTACTTGAAAAAAGGTATATTCTGTGTTTATTCAGTATACATTTTATAATATCAATTAGGTTAAAGTGCTTCATAGTGAAACTCAAATATTATACATCCTTCTGACTTTTTAATCTACTTTTTGATATGGTACATTTGAACTCTTCTACTGTAATTATGTATTTGTCACCTTTTACTTCTGTTATCTTATGCATTATGTATCTTTAAATTAGGTTTTGGGTGCATACACCTATGTGGTTATTTTATTTTCTTTGGATTGATTGCTCATTGTGAAGTATCTTTTTTTGTCTTTATTAAAACTCTTTGAAGTATTTCTTTGACATTAATTTTGTGTGAAACTACTTTAACTTTCATTCATGTTAGTATTGGGGCCACCCTGGTGGCACATGGGGTTAAGCACCACAGTATGAAGATTCCACAGCCTCTGTAGCATAAGTTTGCTCACCAGCTAGGGAGCTAACCCACATGGCCCAGCAGACCTCCTGTCTTGCCATGTCTTATCCGCTGCTCCCCTCAGCAGTATGTTTCAATTATCTGCCTGTTCTCCCAACTCTGTCTTTGGGGAATCCTCTCACCCCCACACCTCTGGCCTGTACCCCAGTTCTTGTGTGCATAAATAAATGAATCTTTGAAAAAAAAATACCAGCATACATATTATTGTTTGGTTGGTGCATCTTTTATTCATTTATTTTTAAACTTTTAGTATTTAAAATGCATTTCTTGTAGATGGCATGAACTGTATTCTTGCTTTTTTATTCAGTTTGACAGTCTTTGCCATTAACTTGAAATGTATAGAAACTTATAATTTACATATATAAATTAAATTTATATCTGATATAAATTTATATATAATTCTGCTCAAATCCCTCACTGGCATCTTAACTACACAGCTTTCATATATTCTGACGTTTATTGTATATCCCTATATGCTGGCAAATGGTAGGCACACTTAAAAAATATGTTGAATTGGGTCTCCCTGGTGTTGAAGGGGGTTGGGTCTCAGCATTTTGATGCTGCCCACAGCCACTGCAGCACTAGTTCAATCCCCTGCCAGGGAGCTGGCCCCACATGGCACAGCAGACCTCTCCTGTCTCATCTGCTGCTCCTCTCAGCAGTCTGCCTATTCTGTTCCCCACTTTGTCTCTGGTGGGTCCTTTCAGTCAGTCTGCCTATTCTGTTCCCCACTTTGTCTCTGGTGGGTCCGCTCACCCCCCACCTGTACTTCAGTTCTTATATGCATAAATAAATAAATCTTTTAAAAAATGTTGAATTGATAAGTGAAAACATAAAGGTCAGAGACGAGCTATGTCTATCAATTTAAAGAGAGTGGCACCTGGGCCTTAAAAAAATCTGTCTTTGGTTGTATTGACAAATATGAAAAAGAATGTATCACTCAGAAATAGGAGGTTAGTCCCTCTAGAAACTGAGAAGTCTTATAGCGATGTCCATTTAAATCTTATTTTGAGATAGTGAATCTAGCTTGTTGGACTTGATTCTTATGTGTCTAAGGGTGGGAAGAGAAGTGTAGGGTAGTAAGGACTAGAGTCAATGAAAGCTATAATAAGTGCAATGCAGAGGCCAGGTAAAAGATGTCAGTAATGGAGATGGAAACATGCTGAAGTATTTCATAGGCATGACTACAAGGACTTGGTAAAAAATTAGACATAAACAATAAAGAAGAGGAAAGTACTAAGGAGGGTTCCGAACTTTATCCAAAAGCAACTGAGTTGAAGATGGGGCATTTATTGGGAAAAGACAGTTTCAGCAATTTTTATTGTTGGAAGTGTTGTGGTAGAGATGTACAAGAGCCTATGGAAGAATATAACAGAGAGATAACTAGGGATCGGTAAAACAGTTTAGGAATTAGGCTGAGAAAAAAAAATTAAATAGATATCTTACTTAAAGCTAAGTAGTAATTACCCTGATGAATTATGTTCATAGGGATGTTTTTGGAATGTCAGGCAGCATTTAAGGGCAAGAGAAATGATGACCTATTCCCTGAATTGAGAATTTAGCATGACTAAAATGTTGATAGTGTTCAGAAGCACTAGTCAAGAGACTAGCACTGGTCAAGAGAACACTGAAAGTTAGGTGAAACTTCTTTGTTAGCAGTTTTAAGGATTTTATACTTTAATTAGCATAGAAGTTAGAACTTTGAACTTCAGAGTTAGATAAATCTCTGTTTGAACTTCTATCCTTTCCACATGTCTTTAGGCAAATCATAACTTTTTCAGGTCTTTTTTTAGTCTGAAAAATGGAATTTCTCATAGTACCCATCACAGAGGGTTGTTTTGAGTATTTTGGACTTGATCCTTACTCTTGTGGCTTCTCTTTTTTTTTTTTTTGGAACATTGATGCATCAGACATCCTTTACAGTCAAATAACATCCTTTAATTCCTAATTCTGTCTTTATTAGGGAACCTTCTGATGATAGCTTGGCATCCTTTGTAGCATGCCTAAAAGGGAGAGAACGTGCAGACTTGTACCTTTAGTAATTTTAACACAGTTATTGCTACAAATTAATTAGTGACATTCTGATTTTATGTAAGTCTTGTAGGCTTGCTTAATTGAACTGTCCTGAGAGATGGATCTATTTATTGGTCATGTGTTGTCCCATTAGATTTATGTGCTTTTAAAGCCAGAGGCTAAACAGACTATGTAAACTTCACTAAAATCCAGTTAACTTATTAAGCATCTTTCAAAATACACAGCTTGCCTCTCCTAGAGTATTCTCTGCTTCTGGTGGTATTGTCTATGATATGTATGTGTGTTTATATTTTCATTTTTTAAGTTTACATATATTTATCATTACATAAATTATCAGATTGACTAATATAATATAGTTAGTAAAAATTGATAGGACTGAGGTGCCAGTTAAGCACAGAATAATAGTTAACGAGGTATCAACTGACAAAATAAGGTGTTTTGTTACATGTTTTATTTTGTTGTATGTGTATATTTATCACTGTAAAGAGAATTTGACACTTTATAGTCATTTATAGAAATGATTTTGTCTATTTAAATGATGTCATAACAAGCCATACTTTAAAAAATATGTTTCTTAAATATGAAAAATAAAAGTACTTTTCTAAGCTGGACCTTTTAGTAAAACACTGCATATAATTGTTTCTGATTGTCACAGTGTTCAGGGAGATGAGGATGACTATTATTTAATTAGGGTATGGGGGTGATGGAACAGGGATGGCACATATTCTATAGTACCCAGGAAAGCCCACCGGAGGGAGCAATTTTCCTGTCCTCAAAGTCTGCAAATGCCCTCGCTGAGAAACACTGAGAGCATTCAAGTAGACTGATAATTGTGCTTATAGCACCATCTAGTGAGAGAAACATGTAATAAGCAAAATCTCCTTTCATCACAGAAATAAAATGAAACATTCTTAACTTTCTGTAAAATAATGGAATATGCAATCATGGACAATCAGCAAAGAAATGTGGCAGTCATCTAATTTACATTCTCCTTTTACTGATAAGGAAACAAGGGTCCAAAGAAGTGAAGTGATTTGTCCAATAACATAGTTAGTAGCAAGAGCCTAGGCTAGAATCCAGATCTGAGTTTTGCAGGTTAGTAAATCAAACATTGTCATAGAAAACTATCTTTGTGTTCTATTTAGGTTATTATCTTAGGTTCTTAGTGATTAATTTAAGAAAGAAAAAGTTGTAAATGAGAGAACATCTCATTTACTGTTATAAGTGTTATGAAATAAACTTTCATAAGCCAGAGGGAGGAAGATAAATAACAGGTGATTTCACTCATACATGGCATATAGAGAAACAAAACAAAGGAACAGACATAGCTAAACCAAAACAAAGCCTAGAAATGGGGCTGCAGAGCTGAGGCTACTACAGAGGAAGGGTGAGAGTGAGAACAAGGGGGAAGGGGGAACCAATGATATATGGTAAAAGGATATGGGTGATCTGATGGTGAGTGTGGTAGGGTGATGTACATCTGAGGATATGTGCCCTGTTCCCCTGAATCATTTACAGTGCTGTAAACTAATGTTAATAAGTAAAACAATTTTATGATGCATACATTATATATTATGTCTTACTTTGAACTTAATTGTATCACCTAGAGAACTGACACAGGCATTTGGGAGTTCATTTAATTTTCAGTTGCTATGATTTCACCTCCCAGTCGAGTCTTATGATAAAATTTCACTTAAAGAAAAATTATATAAAAACTTAATAAAACTTAATTTTTTGTATTGATTGATGAATGAACATGTTAGCAATCAGAATTTGCAAAAAACTTAACATGAAATAAATTTAAAAATAATGGGAAGTCTTCCCATTTCTCTTCTGTGTTTTCCTCTGTGGAGCACATAGAATATTTTTTGATAAATCAGGATTTTTATCTTCTCTTCTTTTCACTGAAGTAATGCTGCTTTATAACATAATGTATCAGATGTTCATTGTTGAGAATCTGCATGTGTATATACTACATTAAGTTCACCACTAAAAGTCCAAATCTAACCATCGTATTAATGTCCGCCTTTTCCCATTTTCTCTTCTATCTTTTTTTTCTAAATGAGAGAAATTAAGAAATGTTGAGATTAATTCAGCTAACTACCTCGAGACTATATCACATTCAGTTGGAAAAGAGACATTTTTATTGACTGGTAAAATGTTTAGATAAGAAATGTGGTACAAAATAAAGTGAGTCAAGTGGTGCCATCAGCAGTGTTGGAAAAATGAATCTATGAAAGTATAAGACTGAACTGAACCAGTTTCCGGGTAGATGATGATGACAGTAATGACTGTAGTGCTGATAACACTGATGATGACACTGAACATAATGGTAATGTTTTCAGGGTTTAGCATGTCTTCATGTGCTGGTCATTGTCCTGAATGTTTTACATGTTTTAATATTTTAAGTATTATAATCATCTTGTTAGTTACTGTTAGGCTCATTTCACAGGTGAAACTGAGGAATAGAGAAATTAAGTAATTTGTCAAAGACTTTACAGATAGTAAGTTTCTTCCTTTCCAAGATAAAATTATATTCATTTCTGAAATGGAACTTTCTATAATAGTTTAACTTGCTAGGAACAATTTGGGTTTTCTGCCGTATTGCTGTTAAGATAATGACCATTTTTATAACTCTTTGGTCCTTTTAAATCTCATCTTAAAATAGCCTTGGTATAATCTTCTAACTTTATGAGTCTAACAACCCTTTGCCTTTGTAGTGTTATCTCAGATGACTGACTATGTTACCTACTGTATGTCTGCATGGAATACAGGAGAGGAAACTAAAATGACTATGACACGTGTAGGGACTTAATGGCATTCTGAAAAAAGATTCAGAACTACCCTGTTGGAGAGGGTGATGACTGGCAGAAATTTTGTTGGGAGTCTTGGTGAATTGATCGAGCAAAATTCAGGGCACATTTCCTTTTTATATTTCTAATGAAAATTTTGGCCTTAAGGAGGGTATAGTAGGTCTAGATCTATTTATACATTTTTACCTAGCATTGTCTTGGCATTGGAAAACGATCATATTACAGAATAGTTCTTAGTACTATACTCTTATGAATATTATATCCCACTGAGTTTCTGATTGAATAATTACATTTTTTGCCATTATCTCTTAATGCATATTCATGAATATCAGTATTATAGATTGAATTAAACTAGCTCTTCTTTACTTGTAAATTGCATCCTCTCTTATGACCAGACATACTATCCTGCAATAACCATTGGCCTCTGGTTACTCACTAGAAGAATACTGTTGTCTGGATTTTGGGCTCTATTCTTTTTTTTTTTTTTAAAGATTTTTATTTATTTATGCATACAAGAGCTGGGGTACAGGCCCGAGTTGCGGGAGGTGAGAGGAATCAACAGAGACAGGCAGACTGACTGAAACACACTGCTGAGGGGAGCAGCAGGCAAGACAGGAGAGGTCTGCTGCGCCATGTGGGTCCCTCCTTGGCCGGTGGCAGGGATAGAACTTGTGCTGCAGTGGCTGTGTTTGCTAGTGCATTGCTTAACCCACTGCACCACCAGGGAGGTTTTGGGCTCTATTCTTTAGAATAGAGTCACAACATTTGGTCTTTATTTATTTTACTTTAATTTCAATTTTACAGATGCATTTGAGACTCCTGGAGATTACATTTTGGCCCAAGGTCATACATTCTGAAATCAGTCTACTTGTGATCAAATCTTGCCTGTTACTTGTTGGCTATGTGACCATCAGAAAATTCCTTGACCTCTGTGGGCTTGTTGTCGTTGTCCTCATCTTATTTGTAAAATGAGCATTATAATGGTACTTACTTTATGAGATTATTATGAGAATAAATAAGTTAATATAATGAATTAGTACACTTATAATGAGTTAATAGTACATTTAGAACAAATACCTGGGACACACACTGTTAACTGTAGGTGTAATATTATATAGCAGATCTCTAAAATTTATTCCTCTTACATAAACTTTATAATTGGTGAATAACAACTTATTTCTCCTTACTTTCAACCCCTGGCAATGACAGTTTTACTTTTGTGAGTTTAATTATTTTAAATACCTTGTGTAAGTAGAATCATGCAATATTTATCCTTCTATGATTGGCTTGTTTCATTTAGCATAATGTCCTCAAATTTTATCTATGTTGTTACATATGGTTATGTCTCCTTATTTTGTAAGACTGAATATATACCACATTTCCAAGTTATATCTACATTTTTGCCTTTGTGAATAATGCTACGGAAAACACAAGAATGTTAATATCTCTTGTGATCTCGGTTTTTGGGTAAATACCCACAAATAGGGATTGTTGCATCTATGCTATTTCACTGTTAAATTTTTGAAGGATCGCCATACTATTTTTTGTAGAGGCTGCACTGATAAACATTTCCACTGAAAGTGTACAGTGGTTTCAGTTTCTCCATGTCCTTCCTAACCCTTAATCTTCTGTTTTGTAATATTCATCCTAACAGATGTTGGTGATTTTTTATCATGGTTTTGATTTTGGTTACCCTCATGATTAGTCATAGTAAGCATTATTTTCATATATCTGATGACGATTTGTATGTCTTCCTTAGAGACATACTTTGCCCCTTTTAACTGCATGATTTTTCTGTTTTTTGGTTCCTTTTGCTGTTGAGTTATAGGAGTTCCTTATATATTTTAAATAACAAACCTTTATCAGGCATGTGGTTTGTAAGTATTTTCACCCGATTCGTAGGTTGCCTTTTCAATCTGTTAATTGTTTTCTTTATTGTGCAGAAGCTTTTTAGTTTGATGTAGTCCCTCATGTCTATTTTTGTTCTTGATATCTCTGCTTTTGCTATCATAGCCAAGAAATCATTGCCAAAATCTGTCGTAAAGCTTTTCCCTTATGCTTTCTCCTAGGAGGTTTTACAGTTTTGGGTCTTATGTTTAAGTCTTTTAAACATTTTGAGTTGATTTTTGTGTCTAGTGTAAGATAAAGAAACCACTTTCATCCTTTTGCATGTGAATAACCAGTTTTCTCAGCAAAATTTCCCCATGTATATTTTTTGCAACCTTTTTGAAGATCAATGGACTGTATGTGCAGTAGTTTATTTCTAGGATCCATATTCTGTTCCATTGGTGTATATGTATGTTTTTATGTCAGTATTAATCTGTTTTAATTATGGTAGTATTAATAATATATTTTGAAATCAGAAATTGTGATATGGTCACCTTTTTTTTCCTACCTTTTTTTTCCCTCCTCTTTCATGAATGTTTTGGCTATTTGGGGACCTTTGTGTTTCCATTTGAATTTTAGAATTATTTTTTCTATTTCAGTAAAATATGCCAATGGGACTGTATTGAAGCTCCAGATTCTTTGTGTCCTGTGGGGTTTTTAATGATATAAGTTTTCCAGTCCATGAGAATGGGATGTCTTTTGATTTATTTGTGTCTCCTTTAATTTCTTTGCTTATTAGCTAGTAGTTTATGTTGTACAAGTTTTTTACCTTCTTAGTTTAGTTTATTCTTTTAAGTATTTTATTCTTTTTTATGCTAATATAAGTGGATTGTTTTCTTAATTTCTTTAGCAAATAGTTTATTGTTAGTGTATAGAAACAATTTTTATATGTTAATTTTGTATCCTGCAGATTTAGGGAATTCATTTATTAGGTCTAGCAGTTTCCTTTTGTCATTTGGCGGAAAACCTTTATGGTTTCTTATGAATCGTGTCTTATTCAGACATTATTTTACTTTTTTATTTGTTTGATTGCTCTGGTCAGGATATTAGTACTGTGATGAATAGAAGTGCAAACTTGTTCCTGACTTTAGAGGAAAATTTTTAATTTTTCACCCATGAATATGATGTTCATTGGGAGTTTTCATATATGACCTTTATTATGTTGAGATAATTTCCTTTTGTTCTTAGTCTGTTGAGTGTTATAATACAAGGGTGTTAAATTTTATTTTTCATCTTTGAATGTAATATATATCATATTAATAGTTTTTATATGTTGAAATATTCTTGCTTTCATGGGAGAAAGACCACTTGGTCATGGTATATGATTCTTTTAATATGCTACTGAATTTGTTAGTGTTTTGTGAGGAGTTTTGCATTTGGAAGGAGGAGTTTTGCATTTAGGAGGCGTTCATCAGGGATATTGGTTTATAATTTCTTAGTGTCTTTGTCTGACTTTCCTATCAGGATAAAACTGGCTTCATAAAATAATTTTTGAAGTATTCTCTCCTTTTCAATATTGGGAAAATTTGAGAAGGATTAGTTTTAATTGATCTTTCAATATTTGGTAGAATTTACCTGTGAAGTCAACTATTCCTTGATTTTCCTTTGTTGGGAGATTTCAATTACTAATTCAATCTCCTTATTAGTTTTAGATTTTCTGTTTCTTTGTGACTTGATCTGGGTACATTGTTTCCAGCACTTACCCATTTCTTCTATGTTACGGGTTTATTGACATAAAATTGTTTATAGTGGTCTCCTATGATTCTTTTTATGTCTCTGACTTCTATTGTAATATCTTCTCTTTCATTCTGATTTTACTTGATTGAGTCTCCTTTCTTGTTTACCTAAGGTTAAGTATATTGTGTTTTTATTTTCATTTGTCTGAAGGTATTTTTCCTTTCTATTTTTTCTTTTACCCATTGGTTGTTCAGGAGTGTGTTGTTTAATGTCCATTTATAGGTACATATTCAGTTTTCCTACTGCATGGATTTCTAATTTAATTTCACTGTGACTGGAATAGATACTTGTTTTGTGACCTTATAATGATCTGTCTTTGAGACTATTCCATATGTATTTGAGTATGAATCTATATTCTGTGGCTAATGGGTAAAATAGTCTTTATATGCTCCTTTGTCAAAGATTAGTTGTTCATAAGTTTGTGGGTTTGTTTCTGGGCTTTCTATTCTATTCCATTGGTCTATGTGTCTGTTTTTGTTCCAGTA
>JAGFMF010011617.1:6099963-6111762 GCA_019455555.1 Galemys pyrenaicus | reverse complement strand
CGGGAGCACGGGGGACTGAGGTGATGGTGCACTGGTGTTACGGTGATGGGGAATGCATGGGGATTACAAACGATGTCAAATATATGTAAATTAAAAAAATTTATTATTAAAAAAAGAAAAAAATCTTAATAGCCATTGGATTTGCTTAGAGAATTCCCTTTGTTTTTACTTTTTGCTTAAATTCTAAAAATACATAGTTTTCATTAACTGGATAATGAATTTTAGCCAATTTTCATCTGAAGCCTTTCTTAAATTCTGAGCTATCATTTTATCATCATTTGACTATGAATCTTTACAGAGGTTATTAAAAAAGTGCTTTAGGGAAATATTTAGAATAATAATGAATTTGTTAGTAATTAAATGGTTAGAAAAATAAATGTTAGTTGGGAACCAATGATGAAGAAAAAAATTTGAGAGCTAGTTTTCTTCTAAAAAAAAGAGAATCCTAGCTTAGAAACTTAATATGAAAACCTGTTATAATTTCTTATATCTACACCCCCCCCCCCAACCGCCCAAGTGAGTCAATTCAATTTCAAAGTAATAAAATTCTACTACAATATTGGGAATAATTCAGTGGTTGAAATAAAACTGATAGTGTGAGTGTATATTGTTAATTAGAATACATAGTCATAACTCAGAGTTTAGAATTCCTTACTATCATAGGTCTGATATTTATAATGAAAGTAATTTCCCAGGGCCTCCCTCGTGGTGCAGTGGGTTAAGCAACGCACTATGAAGCAAACTGCAGCCACTGCAACATGAGTTCCATCCCTGCCATCGGCCAGGGAGGTGACCCACATGGTGTGGCAGACTTCTCCTGCCTCGCCCGCTATTCCCCTCAGCAGTGTATATTTCAGTTGATCTGCATGTTCTGTTCCGGCTCTGTCTCTGGTGAATCCTCTCACCTCCTGCACCTCTGGCCTGTACCCCAGCTCTTGTATGTATAAATAAATAAATATTAAAAAAAAAAGTGATTCCTCAGGCAGTATATAACATTATATGAGTTTTTATACTCACAAGGACTACTTTCTCTTTAGATTTTATTTAAGATTTTTTTTTCTATTTAAGTCAATACAGTCAATGCTACTTTCTTGCTAAGGCTGCTTTCCTTTGACATTCATGAGAGTATGCCCGCAGTGAGGGATATCTCAGAGGTGGTTGAGAATAGCACCAGAGCACAGAAGATAACAGACTCTTAAAAAAGAGGTGAGAATGAAAGTGGATGAGTTTACTTGGCAAGTGAGCAGAGGAGATCTAGAGTTAACGGTATTATGTTGTTTCCACATTTAATTGGTAGGAAAACAGCTATAGTGGATTGGATTCCTTAAGAGGAGAAAAGATCACAAAAATCAGGAAAATGCTTATGGTGTGCTAAAAGCACAAGTCTTGGTAATTTTTACTTTTTAAAATTTAACTTATTGAAAATTGTATATTTTTCTTATTAGATTCCTTGCATATCATTACACAAATGTGTTGTTTACCATAGCATATGAACATTTAAGATGGTTTAAATGTATACATACAACAAATATTAATTGATCACTAATTATGTGCTGCCAGATTGTAGGTTTTGTGGGTACTATCAACTAAAACCTCTACCCTCCTGAAACTTATTCTGTGGTAGAGACAGACAATAATAATAAAAACAAATTAGTTACTATTAAGATTTCTCATTTTGGCTTGCAGCCCTCTCTTTGTGTCCCCATCTGGTAAAGAGAAGAAACATGGTGTCAAGTCCTCTTCTTAATAAGGGCACAACCCCATCCCTCTCACCTCATCTAAACCAGTACCTCCCAAAGGTGCCACATAAAGTACTGTCATACTGGAGATGAAGGCTGCAACATAGGAATTTGGGGGAGTATTGACACAGTTCAGACCATAGCAGATATGTAATGTGTGAGCAGAGAGTATTAGGGTGCTTGCATAACTGTTTGAAATGTTTGTTTTCTCTTCAAGATAACTTTGATAATCAGGCATCTTTGAGAAGATGGTACTCAAACAGAATTAAATAAGTGAAAGAGTGAGCTTTGTGACCATCTGGGTGGGATGAGCCTTGCAGGGAATAGGAAATACAAAGGCAGGAGTGAGTTTGGTGTATTTGGGTACAGCAAATACGTTACTGGGAAGTGAGGGTGTGCAGGCCTTGAAGCCCATGTAAGCATTTTGGTTTTTGCTTGGAAATGGGATATTAGTGGAAGGTTTTGAGGAGAGGACTGAAGGATTATCATGTTCTGATTTTCTTTTGAAAGGGACGTGATCTACAGTTCCCTATAAAGCAGTAGTACAGTCATATAATTTTAGTATAGTGTTGTTCAAAAAATAGACCCCTTTTTTGTTTTGTTCTGTTCTTAAATCAAGTAAATGCCCCCAACTTAGGAAAAAAATACCCTTTTTGCTTTTTATGTGTGAATTCTGAGATAAATCACATGTAATGCCTAGTTAAATATAATCCAGTGATCCATGAGCATTTAAAAAAGATAAATATAGGGAACGGTAATAATATTTGTAGTTAATAAGATGATATGTTATAATTTTATTTACTTGAAATAATCAGTTAAATTTAGAAAACACATCCCCACATAGTTGGTTACCATAACAACTTGGGTGAAAAATTGAAGAACAGATGTTATATCAACCTGTTGACGGTTAATAGTATGACAGTTTTAAGATGATAGTTATACTGTTACACTGTTCAGATTTTAAATTTATGTGTATCATAATTTCTTCTTGAAAGAGATACTTTTTAAACTTTCTGTAATGAATGTTATCAAATATTAAGAAATTTTACTTCAACGGTTTATTTTAAGACTAAAATTATTTAGACTGTATTTTTATTCTCCAATTAACTTCTGCTTCTATCCTCTTCCTTGGGAGTAGGAGAATTAAAAGGATTGGAGAATTATAAGATGTATAGGAAAAACATTTAAAAACATTTCTTTTTTTATTGTTTGTTGTATTTTGGATTTTTAAAAATGTTTTTAGTCAGCTTTATTTGTAAACTTTTAAAAATCTTGATGTTCAAATTTATTACATTCAATTTTTAGATATCAGAATTATTCAATGGCAAGCTGTAAATAATTTTAATCTCATTTTGTTTTGAATTTTAAAAAAATTCAGGAAGCTGAGGGTTTGAACTTGTGTAACTTATGCATTTATAATTGGACAAAGTAAATAACACAAATCATTAATATATGTCTCATGAGTAGAAAATATGAGTGTTTAACATTGAAGTGAAATGTACACAAACATATACTGTTCACCTTACAGAATCTCATTTTGTCTGACAGGGAGAGTGTTGAGGAGAAGGCAAATATCATAGCAGCTACTGTAATTGAATTGGCCTCTGAATCATATAAAGCCAGGAAACCTGACAGTAACATTGTCTAAAACCTTAAAAAAATACTGTGTATCTACTTGAGGCTGAAATGAATGGGCTATTAGGAAAAATTGCTTTTGGGGGGAAAGGGAGAAAAGTAATGATATTTTTAGAAAAACACTTAAAAAATGGAGCTGATTTTTTCCCCTTGAAATGTCTTCGTTCCTGTTTTCAAAAGATTTTAACCACGAAGCACCTCTGACCTTTTCCCCCAGTTTTTTTTTTAAAACTATTATAGTTTATTTTATGAATAAGTAATTACTGTTTTACTCAACATCTAATGCCTAGAAGAATCCTTATATGTTTCACTAGTTGCTTCATAAATATTTCAGTTGTTACCAGAAATATAGTCTTAATACATCATTCTCATATCTTAGGATTTTAAAATTTTATTTGAAAACTTTTCTTACTATTTTATCATTCTAGCAGACAATGGAATGTGTCATAGTGGCCTTAATTTTTAGCTTTTTATATTTATTTACTTGAAATCATCAGTTAAATTTTTAGCTTTTTATATTTATTTACTTGAAATCATCAGTTATTCTTATTTTAGACTACTTCCAGTACTAACCAAAATCCAATTTCTATTGCAATTTGTGAAAGGAAATGGAATGAGTTATAGAGGAAATGTTTTTAAAAAACTAAAATCATGATGTGCACATATAAAATGCACATATATCTGAAATTTTATTTAACATATTAATGAGAGAAGCAGTAATATGTTACAAGCTCAAAGATAATTCAAGAACCATAGATATATCACAATAAGAAATGATGAAATGACTTTACAAATAGATGTAAAACCGGTCCATTCATAAGGCAATAATCAATTGCATTCCACCAGACATATTTCGTTTCCATTTCTATGGACAAATATCATTTGCATTATTATCAGTCTCTGCAACTTACAGACTTGTAAAATAGCTCAGAGGCCTTGAAAGGCAGAGATAACACAGAAAGATGTACTTGACAGGATACCCAGTGGTCTTTTGCCCACTTCAAAGACTTTTATAGCTTTCCCTGTTTTTATTTTCTGTTGACACCCATTTGCCTTTCAAATAATGACACCAAATCAAATCATCATGTCATGCTAATATGTAAACATAAGTGTTTGTTGTTTTTAAGTAGGGACATAGGCATTATCTTTATTGTATTTCTTACCTCTTAAAATGATAACCTATTTTCGTTCATTTCTGTTGAATCTGATTCTGGTGAATTTTGAGGTTTTTTTTTTTTTAAGAGCTTTATTTATTTTTTTTAATTTACGCATACAAGAACTGGGGTGTAGGCCAGAGGTACAGGGTATGAGAGGATTCACCAGAGACAGAATGGGGAGCAGAACAGGCAGAGCTACTGAAATACACTGCTGATGGGAGCAACGGGCAAGACCGGAGAGGTCTGCTGCGCCATGTGGGTTAGTGCCCTGGCCCAGAATCTAACTTATACTGTGGTGACTGCTGATAGCTTCGTAGTGATGACTTTAATCCCTGTGCCACCAGGGAGGCCCCTGATTGAAGTTATTAATGCTAACCTCTAGGCCTTATAAAATAACTGAGTAAAGCTTAAAAAGCATGTGGTTGCCTTCAGAAATTAAGGGGAGGGTTGGAAATAGGAGGGATGTAAAGGACTAGTTTCATTTTCCAAAAGTGTAGGGACGTAGGGGAACTTTTCCTCTACTGCTCTGACATCTTCTGAGATTGCTTAGCAATCAGATCGACATCACACAGATTGTAGGAGAAAAGAATAAATTTAATTACATATGTACAGAGAATCTACATGGATGTGGATTCTAAAGTAAATGGGGCAAAATAAGAGTATATTCTTGAGTTAAGGGATGGGATAAGGTCTGGGGCTTCAAGAAAGTAGGAATTCAACTCACATAGTTAGGAGAACATGATTCATGATGCAGAACTAAAGATGTAGTTAAGATCAAGAGTAAAGTTATAGGAATGCAAAAATGACAGAGCAGAAAGGGTTTTTTTCAAGGAAGGGTTTTTTTTAAAAAACATGTTTTTAGTTTTGTATTTTATTATTAGCACATTTTATAATATATATAAAGATGGAAAATAGTTTAGATAATTGAAATGACTTGTACCTCACTTATATTAAGCAGTAGATAATTGAAACGACTTGTACTTTCACTTATATTAAGCAGTTTTGATAGCATGTGACTGAGGGGCACACCAGCACCCCCAAACTTGTTTACATAAAGGGGTTGAGCCATCTGTGTACTAAGGCTAGGGCAGACTATTAGTGTGAAAGATCTTTAATAGAATTAGTATACATAGAGGGCCTCCCTGGTGGCACAGTGGGTTAAGCAACACACTATGAAGCAAAACGCAGCCACTGCAGCACGAGTTTGATCCCTGCTGCCGGCCAGGGAGGGGATCCACATGGTGCGGCAGACTTCTTCTGCTGTGCCCACTGCTCCCCTCAGCAGTGTACTTCCGTTGATCTGCCTGTTCTGCTCCCCGCTCTGTCTCTGGTGAATCTCTTCTCACCCCCCCCCACCTCTGGCCTGTACCCCAGTGCTTGTATGCATAAATAAATAAATCTTTAAAAAAAAAAAAAGAATTAGTATACATAGAGAGTAGAGAATAAAGAATAATAGTTTCTCAATAAAGGGCCTCCCAGTTGGTGCAGCGGGTTGAGCACCGCACTGTGAAACATCTGTGGCACAGCAGCACGAGTAGCATGAGTTCAATCCCTGACCAGGGCCCCACATGGCGCAGCAGACATCTCCTGCCTCGCCAGCTGCTCCCCTCGGCAGTGTCTTTCAATTAGTCTGCCTGTTCTGCTCCCCACTTTGTCTCTGGTGAATCCTCTCACCTTCTGCGACTCTGGCCTGTACCCCAGCTCTTGTATGCATAAATAAATAAATCTTTAAAAAAATAAAATAACTGTCAAAAAAAAAATAGTTTCCCAGTAAAACACCCATGATTACCCATGCCCTAATGGGAAAATTACCCAGCCAAACAGGGTTGGCCTGAAGTGGGGCTGCTGAAGCCAGAAATCTTGCCTCAAGTGTAAGGCACCTTCTGGCAGGGGACCATAGGAAAGAAGTTCTGAAGCATGTCCCAGAAAGCAGAACAAAAGGAACAAATTCAAAGTAAAAACCTCGGTAACAGCTGCTACTGTCTGCTTCCCCTGTGTCTGTCACCCACGTTTTTCTGTCAAGTGCCTCTACATGTCTCAGGTCTAATTTAAAAGTTTTACTTCATTAGAGAGAATAGCCTAAATGGCAAGAACTACAGATATAGCGCCACCTGAAGTTGATTTGATAAGGCTGATTTAACTACAATGACAGTGACAGAAGAAAAAATAACTGCAAATGTAAGATACATCTATTACAGAAAATTGCTACACTTGTAAATATAGCAGACAAGCTGTAAAACTTTCAGTGGAGACTGTAAAGAGTAGAATTGATGTCCTCATTGATGCTAAATACAGAAGTACGTGGCACAACCAAATTAAAAAGCTCAAAGACCAAAAAATCTAAAAATTCCAAGAATATTAAAAAGACAAAAGAAATTTAATCTGCATATGACAGAGGTAAAGACAGTACAGTCATTATTTGTGTTTCCATTTACTTGACTGGTTTCTCTATCACATTTTTAAAATACAGGTAATATTTCTCAAGGTGGACTTACAGAAGTTCACTAGAACAGGTAGCCTCAAATGATGATGCCTACTTATTTAAATATTTAATGTTCATTGCAAAGATAGGTTCTTAGAAGTTGCCATTGCATAAAGAGAAAATGTAAAAGCATTTCAGAGTTAGAATGACTTTGGTTTTCTTACATTTTATTTATTTTTTAGATTTTTTAACATATTGTAATATTTTTTACATCATCATTCATTTTGTACAGTGTTTGATTTCTCCTGAGGTGTAATCCCAAAAAAATTCCCACTGCCAAATCACCCACGAACCATCAACACAAGTCTCTTGTGCTCTTTCCTCCCCTGTTTTGAGTCTTCTTCCTCCCTTTTCCCAGCTGAAAGTCTCCAGTTTATAGTTTGCCTGCTAGTTTTTTCTTTTTTTTTCCTCCTGACCCTTTGTTTGGTTTCCCTATATTTCCCTGGTAAGTGAAACCATCCGATATTTTTCTTTTTCCTTCTGACTTAATTTCACTGAACATAATTCCTTCCAGCTCCATCCATGTTTCTGCAAAAGGCATGAGTTTATCTTTTTTTTACTGCTGAATAGTATTCCTGTGTGTGTGTGTGTGTGTGTTTGTGTATCACATCTTCTTGATACATTTATCTGTTTTGGGGCATTTAGGTTGTTTCCATATCTTAGCTATTATAAATAGGGCTGCAATAAACATAGGAGTGCAAGTTTCCTTTGAATTAGTGTTTTTGTGACCTTTGTGTAGATTCATAGGAATGGAATGGAATTGCTGGGTCATACAGTAGCTCTCATTTTAGTCGTTTGCGTCTTCCCAACTTTATTTTAAAATATACCTTATTTTTAAGAGCAATTTTAGGTTCTCAGCAACTTTGAAGATGGTGGAAAGATTTCCTTTCCTATACATAGTTTCCCTCACTATCAGGAGCTTACACCACAGTATTACATTTGTTAAAATAGACTAACCGACATTGATCCATCATTTTCACCCAAAGTCTATAGTTTACATTTGTCATTGAGTAACTTAGGTTGTTTCCATAACATGACTATTGTAAATAGTGCTGCAGTGAACATAGGAATGCATATATCCCTTTGAATTATTTTTTAGTATTCTTCAGATAGACACCTAGGGTTGTGGTTGCTAGATCATATGGTAAATCTTTTTTTAATATTTTGAGAATCCTTCATAATGTTTTCCTTAGGGGCTGGACCAGTCTACATTACACCAAAGGTGTACAAGATTTCCTTTTTCTCCACATCCTTGTCAACATTTGTTGTTGCTGGTTATATTGGGATGAGCCATTCTCACAAGTGGAAAGTGTCATCTCATTATTGTTTAGATTTGCATTTCCCAAATGATAAGTGATGAGCATTTTTCTTGTGCTCATTTGCCATCTGCATATCTTTGGGGAAGTGTCTGTTTAGCTCTTCTCCCCATTTCTTTGATTGAGTTTTTTTTTTTTTCTTTTTGTTGAGTTGCATGAGTTCTTTGTAGATCTTGGATATTAGTGTGTATGATGCAAATATCTTCTTCACTCAGTAGGGTGTCTTTTTATTGTAATGATAGTTCCCCCCCACACACTGTGTAGAAACTTAGATTGATGTAGTTTGATTGTTTCTCTTGCTGTTGGAGTTAAGTCCCCAAAGACACCTTTGATGTTATATATTAGCTTATTTTCATTTACTAATATGCATTTAGGTTTTGTTCATGTCTTTTCATGGCTTGGTACCTGATTTCTTTTTAGCACTCAATAACATCCCATTGTCTGGATATAATAGTATACTTATCTATTCGCCTATTAAAGAAACTCTTGCTTCTTTCTAAGCTTGGGCAATCATGAACAAAGCTGCTATAAACATGTGCCAAGCAGGTTTTTGTTCCTGCCAGTTATTTGACCTCTGGCTCTCAATTTCTTCACTTGTAAAATTGAGCTGATGAATTACAAGGATTCTGAAGTTTGAAATTATGTGATTATCTAATCATTAAATCGTAATGTCATACTGATTATGAATAACTAATAAAGTTGTAATGTATACGGTAACTGATAACATAATGTTGATGACATAAGGTGGTAAAACATTTTTGGTACAAAAGCACTCAAGTCCTTTATAAAAAAAGTTATATTTTATTTTACCCTTTGATAAAATCATTCTGTTTAATTAGGGGAATGTACTTAGGTAAATCAAATGGAGGTTAAAAAATAACATTTTAGAAAATACTTTTCATAGTAAGTTAATTTATAAAATAAAAAAATGAAACTATGAAAACAATTCAAATGCCTAGTAGTAAGGAAATACAAAGTAAATTGCATGGGGGCAGAGATCACTGTTTATTGTAGCTGATATGTACCTAGCACCTTTTTCAGTGTAATAGTCTAAACATTTGTTGAATGTAGAAATACTGAATAAGTAAACTTAAGGGAAAGAGAAGAACTTTTACTGAATATAAAAGATTACAGGAGATGGTGTTGTGTTTTTTCCCTTTGTTGCTTTGCATCCTCATTGCTAAACTCAGGTGCCAGATGTTACCTGATGGACTCCACACTCACCTCCTTTGCTGATAACTAGTGAAGGCCTTAGGCCTGTGATAGACAACTTTTCATCTGCAAATGAATATCCGTCCTGAAGCATTAAAGAAGAGTAGACAGTCCCAGTTTTTCCAGAACAGTCTGAGTTTATGCCCTATGTCTCACTGCAGTTCTATTAATAGTTCCTTTCACTCTCAAAGATACCCTAGTTTGGACAGTGAATCACTATTTAGCAAAAGGTTTGACTCCTCCTTTACCTCAGTGCTATAGCTAGGAAACATTTTCTTGTTTTCTTCAGCGTGGTTTATTTGAATGAGCATTTATTTAACATTCAGTAGATGTAAGAAACTTTAACAAGATATGAAGAAAATTCAGACAAGGCCACTGTCACCAAGGAATTTCACTTTAATGCTTTTTCCTCTTTATTTTGTTTTGGTAATTGAGAACCGTATTCAGAATCAGAAGTACTCGTAGACCCAAGCTTCTGTTTCATTCATGTAGAAAACCTTTTTCTGATTTGCTTCTGATTTCAAGCCCTTTCTGCTGTCAGATTTAAAGGAACATTTCTGTCTAAGAACTTGTGTTCCCACCACATGCACTATGGGTAATTGACATGAGAAGTTCCTCATCCATACACTCATTCTGGACCTTTTCCCTTGGAATCAGGCACACAAGACCCATCACAGTGCTGGGTACACCATGGATGGGAGAAGTGAGTAGGCAGCAGGCCAGTGGCAGGAATTAGGGAAAACTCTCTCTAATCTTACGCATTCTGAAATTCAAGAATGTCATTTCTCTACCTGTACTCTGGGGTGCTTTTGAATGTGTATTACTTTAAATAGGAGAATAGAACATATTTTACATAGTAGATTATTCTTAACTTTACAGCTTTTGGGTATTTAAACACATAGTATCTGAGCCTTTATTTGCATTCTTACAAAGACCACATGTCTTTCAGGGACAGGCCAACTCAGAGTAAAACCTAAAATCCTTATGACCTAAGGGATTTTACCAGTTCCTGTTCTCCCACCCCCTCCACCCTGCTCTACTTTAGCTATACTAGCTGCCTTGCTTTTCGAGAAGACTAAAGGCACACTGTCATCTCAGATGCACTTGTTTCTACCTTTTCTTGAAATGCTCTTCTTCTATTAACGTGACTTCTTTCCTCATGTACTTCAGGTCTTAACTCCCCTGGCCGCCAAAGTCGTAATTTTGTCAGTAAGACCTTTCCTCTCTTTAAAATTTTCTACTCTCTCAAACACTGAGGAGTACTTGTTTTATTCCCTGCTTTATTTACTTCCTTTAACCTGTATCACTATCAAAAAGTTGGTACTTAAAAATGAAACTGATTTCCCCTCTAAATATCTTTTTTTTAATATCCCTTAAATAATAAAATGTTTTTCTAAAAAATTGTTAAAATTATTTTAATTTAGGGGTTACACTTTTGCTCTTCTATATGTGCACATGTTCTACTCACCCTCTACCACACTACCTTTGCCAATACCTCTTCTATCTCATCTCCCTTTCTCCTCTTCCCTCTTGCAACCATTACATTTTTCACTGAGTTCAAGATTATTCCTACTGTATTTTGTTTGTGTCTATTTTTTTTGTTATTTATATTCTTCAGATGAGTGAAACAATCTAGTATCTATTTTTCATTTTCTGACTGACTCAGTTAACATAATCACCTTGAGTTCTGTCCATTTTGTCCCCAAAGCCACCATTTCATCTTTTTTCATAGCGGTGTAGTATTCCATTGAGTATATATTCCACAATTTCTTTATTCATCTAGTCAAGGACACTTAAATTGGGTCAATGACTTGCCATTTGTGGACAGTGCATGCTTATTGCTGCTTGCTAAATTTTCAGTTTTAAGGATTATCTATTTACTTTCTCCTATAGAGAATGAGAATTAAGCTCTCCCTTAGTGTTGACACACCTTGTGCATATACATACACATAACTAGCTCTCCGCCTTCCACAGTGAACTGTGATTTTAGTTAGATCAAGATTATTTTAAAAGCTGTAAACACACTGTTCACAGTAGTGTCATGTACTGGTTATTTTTCCTTGCCTTACAGCATTTTTCTTCACTTTTTTGGAGTTAAAAATCAGTGGTTTTAGTGATTCAAAAGAATGCCTGCACCCCTATGTTTATAGCAGCACTCCTTACAATAGGTAAGACCTGGAAAAAACCTAAATGCCCAAAAACAGATGAGTGGATCGGGAAGCTGTGGTACATATACATGATGGAATACTACTCAGCAA
>JAGFMF010011617.1:6042661-6099630 GCA_019455555.1 Galemys pyrenaicus | reverse complement strand
CGGGAGCACGGGGGACTGAGGTGATGGTGCACTGGTGTTACGGTGATGGGGAATGCATGGGGATTACAAACGATGTCAAATATATGTAAATTAAAAAAAAATTTAAAAAAACAGTGGTTTTGGTTTACTTACTTTTCTAGGTTATTAACATTAATTCCTACCCAGACTGTCCCAGTTATGTATGTCTTCTTTCAGTATGTTCAGATATCTGTATCCCCTTTCTTGAAAAAAAAAAAAAAAAAAAAAAAATCTCAGAATCTTTGTATTTTCTCTAATCTGAACAGTTGTTCTCAGGGTTTCCTTGAGTTTGAATGAGGCCATATAGACTACCTCTCATAAGCCTTGTTTGTCTCCAACAGTCATTAAAAATAGTTGTCTTTTAAAAAATATATTATTATGAGAATATGTGTTATGAAAATGTAACTATTTACCATGTCTTTCATGTATTGTAATTAAAATACTTTTTCAAAAATACAGGTTGTACTGTATTATATTTCATTGTTTTGCATAGAGCATATTAAGATTACTGAATATCTTAATATGTACACATATATATGTATATACACATATGTATATATATATTATGTTCTTTCTTTATAGGCTCTCAAAATTAGAGAGATCTGTAATTGCCCACCACTTTCTGGACCAGACCCTCGATTACTATTCAAACTCAGCATGAAGAACTTTCTTGAAGAATCAGAGAAAGAAGACCTAAATATCACTGTTAAGAAACAGAAAATGGATACTCTTCCTGTTCAAAACCAGAAGCAAATACCGTTAACGTATATAGTTGAAAAAAGAACTGGAAGTTGAATTAAAATTTACGAGATACGAGATGTATGAAGAATTCAGCAGTCCTTATCATTTTTATGTTATTTTTTAAAAAATGATGTGTGAATGAAAAAAAATGGATATTCAGGGTCAAATCATGTATATTACAAGTATTATCTAAATTGTACTAGGTATATTCATGAAATATTGATGTGTTTTAATATATCTTCAATGAGGAAAATGTCACAGAATAAATTTATATTATACATTTTGCTCTGTCTCCTACTTGCTTTTGATTTGGAAGACCTCCAGTGGATGAGAAATCAGAATGTGCAATAATTGTTACTATAGAGAGGGTTCCAGCTGAGCCTAACTGGATTTCAGAGCCTGGGTAGGTATGATCAGCTGGGAAACTAACAATCCGAAGCATCTGTTTGCACAAACTGGTTTGCATTGAGGTGTGATTTTTGTGGAATAGGGGACTCAGGGATATCCTGGTCCTCGCAATGATGATGAGGTTAAATGGCTATTCACAGAAGCCGAAGAAACCATTTTCATAGGGAGGCATGATTAGTGCTGTTTGTGATCCACCTGACAGTGAGAAACACAATGGGAGACAGGATCATTTCCTTGCAGATACAGTGTGCTCTGCACTCAAATTTTAACAGAAAGTCAAGTCGTTCTGGTTCCTTGATGATATTAAGAGACTCTGGATTCTCAGAGATGGCAACCACCATGTTCTCATGAGGGTACCACCAAGAGGGACAGGGACAAGGTGCTGCCCTCAAAATGCTCTCCCTGGGCAGCGAAGAGCCAGAAGAGGGGCCTCCCTGGTGGAGCAAGGGGTTTAGTTGCAGCACCATGAAGCTATCCGTAGCCACTGCAGCACGAATTCGATCCCCAGGCAGGGAGGCAACACATAGTATAGCAGACCTTCTCCTGTCTTGTCCACTGCTCCCCTCAGCAGTGTATTTCTGTCAGCGTGCCTGCTCTGTTCCCCACTCTGTCTCTGGTGAATCCTGTTACCCTTGTACCTCTGGCCTGTACCCCTGATCTTGTAGGCATAAGTAAATAAATCTTAAAAAAAAAAACGCAAAAAACAAAGAGCCAGAAGAGATGAGAGAAGCACAAGACCATCTGTACTGATTTATAGAAATTACTGTATTATGTAAATGTGGAAATGAGTTTTTAAAATGTGTTGTCTTTGATCTAATATTCCCAAATTGGTGAATTCTAGTGATGTCAAGGTTATATTCCTAAGGGCATTTTTTTTTTTGAAACATAGTAAATAGTTTAATAGAGAAGAAAGAAAGAAACTACCTTTTACTGAGTATCTATTATGAACGGGCTCAAGTGTTCTATAATCCTATGAAATCGCTTTTATTCTCATTTTACAATGAAAAACAGATTTAGACATACATATAAATAATATACCAAATTTATGTTACCTAAAAAGCAAAGTTAAATTTATCTTGCTACAAATCTGTCCATTTCCACAATTTTTCTGTATCTAAAACTAAGCTTTCAAGAGACAAGAACAAACTATTCTCAGTTGTTTTGGTACCTTACTTGTGTGGCTTTAATATGAGTGAAAATTTCATAGCTGCAAAATCAGGGATCACGTATTATCTGCAGGGTGGTTTTCCAGGTCTTACTCTCAGCCTCTTCTGTCAAAATTTACATGGAAAGCCTGGGGTGAGATAGAATAGTGGAACTCTTCTACCTATAAAAACCTGCGACTTCTCATTTGGGATGTGCACTCACACTCGTATTTTCTTACACAAAATATTTACCTAATTGTTAAGAAGACAAGTTCAGAGTCTATGTTTTTCAGGGTTTGCAGTAGGTTATTTGTAAGGAATTTCATGATCTGTACTCAAGACACTTTTGTGAAGAGGAGGTTTAGATTGACTTTCTCCATGTAGTCATTCTTTACACTCCTAATGATGGGAGTTGTGTCAGAGGCACTACATAATGTGTAAAAACATTTGTAGAATATCACCTAGAGGTAAACAATAAAACAGGCTATTAGATTTCCTAAGAAAATAGTGTAATAGAGATCCTAGTCTGCTTTTTCTTCCATCCCATTATCACATCTAATTGTGTTGTTCAAACTACTAGAAAATTTATACAAAGTTGACATCATGTCAAAAAAGCATAGAGATAAAACATTTATAGTGCTTATTAAAGACTTTTAAAAATCCATGCAATCAATAAATATAAAGAAAATGTTACATTTCATCTTAGGGCTTTAGGGAAAATTAAATAGCTATTGAAATGTAATAAGTATACATATATTTTAGGTTGTATGTGCAAACAACCTCTGTATGTTCTGCATTTAGTTGTGTAACACTGTCAGTACTTTGCATATCCTTATAGGTGATATTGTTGACTGGTTAGCTCAGTTATTAGGGACATGAGACTGATATCCAAGGCACAAATTTAATAATCCAGATATTTCTAAGACTGTTACCTAAAACTAAACTCGAAAGGAATACATACATTTATTGCTGTGTCCCTAATACCTAACAGATTAGAATACTGTTTATATATTTAATTAACATTTTACTGATAGTTGACACTCAGCATCAACCATCTGGTCAAAGGATAAATGAAAGAAGTAATCTTACTTCATGACATCTCTGCTTTTCAGGAGGTTTGGGACATTGGGCAAATCACTTCAACTCTGATGTTCCTTCATGTGTAAAATAGGTACAGTAAATCATACCTTACAGGTTGATGTGAATAAAGGAAATGATGTACTTAAAACATTTAGCACAATGTTTTGAATTCCAAACAATTAAAAATAGGCACTACTTACTGAATGTTTACTTTGTACCAAGAATTGTGCTAAGCATTTTCCAAGCATTACTGAGTCTCACTGTAATCTTATTTACAGTAGTTATTTTTCTGCATTATATATAGATCAGGAAACCAAAATCTGGAGGATGAATGAAACTTGCTCAAGTTTAAATAGTGTATTTTTTATGATTATTTGCAAGATCAGAAATGCACTGACCTTTAACATAGTTTCGTACACAGGACCATGTTATCAGAGCAAAGACATTTTTTCTCTGCCATTTTCTCAGCTCTAGCATTACTCTTCCCCGATGATATCAGGCTGGCTGCCAGCACTTCCTGGGTTCCATGCTTTATTTACATCCAGTGGGAAAAGTGATTCACTTCACAACTATTGAAACAAAACCTTCAATACTAACTGCAACCTCCAAAGAGCACTTCAGAAGTAATCTCCAGGACAAGGTATGGTATTCTGACTTGCTGAAGCTGAGGACAGGTGTAGTTCAAACCATCCAAACAGAGTAGCTTCAGCATGGTGAGAGCCATGCAGCCACAGGGCCTTCTAGGTAACTGGAATAAAAACTTACTATATTTATTCTCTTTCAGTGCGCAAAGAAAATAATTCCTTGAAGATTTGGTCTGAGTATCTGAGAAAAAAACCAATGTAGCATATGTTTTACATGCTTGCTTTACCATTTACAAGATTTTTTTTCCTGACTAATATGAGAATATGATATATGAGATAATATGAGAATTATCTCATATCCTCAAATCAACCTGAGATTAGAAGGAGAAGCGGTGTTATATGCTCATAGGGGAAAATACTAAAGCTGAGAAGAATTAGGCAAGTTATACAAACATGTACTTCAAGTAACTGACCGAATTGAAAGGAAAGGATTCATTGATTTGGATAATCCAGTGTTCTTTCTTAATATGTCTTTGGGATAGGGAGGTATTACCTCCATTTTTATTTGAAAACCAAAACACATCTTCTACTCTAAAATCTATGCTCTTTGTCTATTTACTGCCATTTCACTTGGAAAATCTCATAAAGTGAGAATGAAAAGTGTTCATTTCCCTTCACCCCTCACTTGTGAATAGCAGGGCTAGTACCCTCTCCTCTCTTGGTTAAAAGCACTCATTTTAATACTCTGACCAGGTGGTATAAATAATTTATTTTACACATGTTCATATGCATAAAAGATAAAATTCTTATTAGTCATTTCATAATGTGTTTTTACCAGGGCCTAGAGAAATTTGTTTTGAGAAATACCTCTCATGTCATTATTTGAAAGAAAACCCTATCAGTGACTATCCCTTTATTTTCATACCCCCTGTTTTCATCAGATACCCCCTATTTTCATCAGAGAGCTAGTAGTCCCCAAAGATAGGCCAGTGGGTCCCAGCCTCATAATCACCAAGAACTTTACATTACCTGACTCAATGTGCAAGACCTTCTTATACCCCTAAGTTGTTTGTCTTGAAAGGTTGGAGTGTAGACTCATGCGTAGGAACTCATGACCAGGATCCCTGATTGTTTCATGTAGGAGTGGAGATAGTTGGGTATGGAGCATAAGTCACAGGTGGCAGGTGGTCCTGCTTGCAGACCTCAGGATTTCTGTGATGTCACCAAAACCAATCAAGGTCTTTGGTTATCGTGTGCTCTCTAGTGTCACAAAAATTCCAGCCAAGAGAAAAAGTTGTGATTTTAATTAGTCTTGTTGACCTACTTATGTGAGAGAAAATATAAGATTTATAGTTAGGCTCTTTGGACTATTAAGCATAGCTGACAGATTCCCAAGACCACATTCATGGACCAAAAAGGACCAGCACATCTTCCTGGGCATTATGGGTCTAAAATCACACAGGCTTTTTTTTTTTTATTCTCTTCAGAAAATGAGAAAGTGAAATCAACATACATTAATTTTGACCATTATATCAAAATACACTCATGTTTTTGTAGATTAGAAATGATGAATGGTTGGGCCTCCCCGGTGGTGCAGTGGGTTAAGTAATGAACTATGAAGCAGGCTGCAGCCACTATAGCACGAGTTCGATCCCTGCCTCCAGCCAGGGAGGGGATCCACATGGCGTAGCAGACCTCTCCTGCCTCGCCCGCTGCTCCCCTCCCCAGTGTGTTTCAGTCAGTCTGCCTGTTCTGCTCCCCACTCTGTCTCTGGTGAATCCTCTCACCTCCCTGGACTCTGGCCTGTGCCCCAGCTCTTGTATGCATAAATAAATCTTTAAAAAAATTTTTAAAAATTATGAATGGTCTACTTAAAGTTCTCTTGTTCTCTATATACTTTTGTGTGTGTGTGTGTATTTAAAGTATCTATTGTTTTTTTGCACAGAAACAACTTGAATTTAATTTTTTCCACAACTATTCCCCTCTGATGTTAACAGTAGTTTTGAGAGAATCAAGGGCAACATGACTAGTCTATTTTCTTTGGAAACATGGGATGATAACACTTGCTTCTCAGGGTTATTATGGGCTTTGAGGACAGCAATGTGTATAGGCTTTGTACAGCATCCAAAATGCTATATCTCTGCTGACTCTTGTATTTTAACTGTGCCAGTCTGGGTTATAAAATTATTAGTTAGGAGACATCATTTCTGGAAGGATGAATGTTTGATCTGCTACAACCTCAATTTGATGATGATCTGCTTTTACTCAAGTGTGAGGAAAAGTTTTATTTGTGGCGTGTTTTGTTTTAACCTGATTTATGACTGTGTCTTTTTTATTAACCTAGTTATTCTATTAATGGTCTAGAGAATGTATCTGCTTTTCATCAATTTCTACATTATATTGCTTTAATCTAGAGAAATAAGGTTCATCTTTTCCTGGATGATCAGCCCACTTTCTTCAGATCATGGAAGAGGGAAGGGGGAATAATATCTGCTGCACCCTCCTAAGGACAAGATACCACAACATTTCTCTCCTTTTAATCTTGGTAGCAGCTGCTAGAGGCATGAGTTATTTTCCCAATTTACAGATAAGGAAGTGGAGCTCACAGCACTGTGTATCTTGACTGAGACCAGGCACATAGTCCAGGAGTTTAATTAGTTTTGTGAGACTTAAAAGCTTTTACTGACTTCCACAGGCTTTTTCTTACACACAGAAAATGAAAGCAATTGGCAGGGAATCATGGGAAACATTTATTTGGGTTCTTCTAGTGCCCAGGGCTTTTCTCCTGTTCCTTAATCCCTGAAACTTTCCATAATCTCATCTCTCAACACCATGCCTCAACACGCATATCTTGTAATTAACCAATGAGCTGACAGGAAGGTGTTCATGACAAAGACCCAGTAGCCCTCAGGAATATAATTTGGCACATATTAAATGTTCAGTGAATTCAACTCAAAAGATTCAAAGAAGGAAGGAAGGAAGGAATATATGAATATGTACAAAGAAAGCAATAGGAGTTATCTGAAGGATTGAGTCAGTTTGGGGATGAGCTTTATTTATAACATACTGAGGGGACAGTCTTAACTACTCACTCAGTTAAATCTGTATTGCCTACTGCCAGGCCCCAGGGTTTGTTTAGTCTTAACTCTACCCACAAAAACTGCATGGAAAGTATAGAAAAGTGCTGACAGTTCTCACCCTTCAGTTGCTTGTTAACCTTAGTCTCTGCCTTATTTTTCTTCATAGTGTGTACCTTCATCTGAAACTGTAGCCTTACTCTTTATTTTTTATTTATTTTTTCTTACAATGTTATCTTCTCTAGCTGTAGTCCCCACGTAGACTTATTCTTTATGGCATTTGGACCCCTAACTGGCTAACCTGTGAACTAACTTGCCCTCTCAAGATTACTAGTTTAGGAAACCACTGAGTATTTGAGGATTGGTTTTAAATTCTACCTTTCTGAGGGCCTCTTTGGTGGCACAAGGGGTTAAGTCACAGCACTATGAAGCTATCCACAGCCACTGTACCACTATCCCTGCCACACGGCACAGCAGACCTCTCTTGTCTTGCCTGCTACTCCCTTCAGCAATGTACTTCAGTGGATCTGCCTGTTCTGCAGCCCACTCTGTCTCTGGTGAATCCTCTCACCCCCCACACCTCCGATGCACCCACCTTTGCATGCATAAATAAATCTTAAAAAAAAATTCTACCTTTCTCATCTCTCAGAACTTGTGGTGACCCTTACTTGTATGTTATGAAGGTGGAAAGAGCTTTACTACCCCCCTTCCCCATTGCACTGCAAGCCTGCCTTTGGTTTGGGAGCTCCTCGCAGGCTTTTTACCCTTAATCCAACTCACTGCTCAATGCACATTTCTTAAATCAATATAAAAAATAGTAACTAGTATTATTACTTTTTGGTGTTGACCTTAAATTTGTTAATTCTACCTTTAAATTTTATTTGTCTTTTGACCAAATTTAGTTTGTCAAAGTCCAAATTTAATTTACCCTTAAATTTGAGGCAGATTTCCTCACTGAGTCTCTGCAACTCTATCAAACAGCTTCATTTTCTTTTTAGGTCTGCCCTAAATCTTAAGAGCTCAGTCTCTGTATCCTGGACTCAAGACTGGCTTACTCTGGGGCTGCTACTTTACTCCGCGATAAGTAGTCTTCTTCCTCTGGATAATGGAAATAGTAACAGCTGCTGCTTCATGGGGCTGGTAGGAGGACCAGGTGTCATTCAGGACTCAGACAATTCCCAACCATCAGAAACACACAAGAATGAGTGTCCACACCACTGGTAAGGCCACACGTCTCCTGTTCACCTGCATTCACCTGCAGCAGTGCAGAGGGTTTCTGGTGCTTTCCCCACCTAGATCCTTTCTTTTCTCCTGACAGATTTTCCTGGCACCACAGGATTTCACTCAGCCATAAGCCAGGCCATTCTCAGAAGTGAGGGGATTCAGCTCCCCTGGTATCCCACAGCAGTAAGGGTTCAGAGACAGCGGATAAATGTCTCATCTTCTTGAGAAGATTCTGGTGTGCTCCAGTTTATCAGAGGGTCCCCTGTGGACTGACCCCAACTGCGCATAGCTTTAACTCACTTATTATGCATACTTAATTGACTTTTCTCCCTCACCTCTTTTTTTGTTCACTTCCTCATGCGTACCTCCCAAGATCATGGCCAAGTAAATGACCCAGTACCTGCCTACCCTACTGAGTGCTTGTCCTAGAGCCAACTTTTACACTATGATGTTAGCTATCAGAATTATTATTGAATCTCCATGAACACCTTTAATGGATGAAGAACTGAAGTTCAAAGAGGTGAAGTAACTGGCCCATGATTATCTAGGAAATAGTTCAAATAATCCTTGCCTCAGGATTGTTTTAAAGAAGTGATAAATCAACTATAAGGTATACATGGGCTTGGTAAACCAGGATTGGGCATGTGTTGCCTGCTGTCCTCCATAGTGCCCTCTTGTCTAGTGGTGGTAATATAGACGGCTGACCTCTGTTGCCCAGCGTGGCTGTAAACATGCCCAAGTACAATAGCTAATCGTTCTTTTTTCAGGCCGCATGATCAGTCCCCAAAGCAGCCTCACAGTTTGAACCTATTATCTTTGATTCATAGACTGTAGATTGGGAGTGACCTTAATAGCCACCCGAGCAGAGGGAGTTTCGACTTGGAAATCATAATCCAGGCATAAAGTGGTATTTACACGCACATGACAGCTCGTCCGGGAGCAGGAGAAGTTTACTTAACAGCCGGAACAGATTGCAGAGTAACACCAATGGCCTTCTCCAGAACAGAAATCTGTCTGGAGTTGAAATGTGAAGGAAATGATGACTGGAGAGACAAACCAGATTTGGAGAAAACAAACCCAATTTGGGGAAGCCTGCTCAGCAGTGCTTAAATGTACTCTGTTGAAGATATTCAGATCAGATTGTTCTGGAGGTGCAGTCTCTGAGGCTCTGCTCACTAGCAATAAATAGCAATAGCAATTAAAAAAAATTAGAGTCCAGAGAACCTGCATGACTTACTTGACCCACACCTCACAGCTTGGACTACCTCGCCTTTTCAGGCTGTGGGTTCCCGATTGAATAACATCTGGAAGTTGACAGTGTGATGTGGAGAAATGACTTTGGAATCTGACAGACCTTAACAAATTATTTTTTTGGACAAATTCAGCTTCTACCAGATGTTGGTTAATATCTGCTCAGCAGAGCACCCATAATAAGGTTGTGGATTTCTATATGCAGGTGCCTGACACTTGATGACTGATTGCTACTTGCTGTCTCTTTCCCCCTCAATCTTGTGATTTGAAAGTCTACTTCCAGAGACAATATACAGTGCAAAGGTTGGGGCCAGAGAGTTACTTCTTGTCAGGTCTTGTCAGAAATTATTCAAGGAATTCTTTTGTAAGGTAGAGGACATCTCGAGACAACTCTAAGAAGGGCTTTCAACAAAATGGTTTGTTTTCTATTCAAGATAACTTTAATAATCAGGCATTTCTGATAAGTGCTCTCTTTGAGCTATTCCAAACATCTCAGCAGAACTGGAGAGCCCTCCTCGTCCCCAGCCCCCTGACATAAAGAACAAACACAGCTCCCAAGGTCAAGCTCAATGACAGTGTCTGGTCACTGACTTCCTCCCCTAAAGGGACCTAACTTACTTTTTACCCAAGAAGTTGATTTAGGTTGTTTCTGTGATTTCTAAAAGGTAATATTGACAGAATAAAAACAAAAGCTAAATTTATAGTAGTGCCAAATAGACTAAGGACAGGATGGAACCACCCTTGGAGAAGATGGCCTATTGAACACCCATGACTCAGAAAGATCTATTTTACGTTTATGCATGGGCGAGGCTAATGGCCACACAAACTGTCCACTGCACACCTCCAGAGGGTGCCATCCAACCAGACTACGACATGAATAATAGCCTATAGAGTTATGCAGCAAAACAGCCCTACCTATGATGCTTTTATCCTTTCTGTCAAGGAGCATGATCATCAAGGTAGAAGACAATTAGATTACATTGAAGGTCCAGTTAGAGAAGAGGGTCTGAGGGAACTGGACACTTTCATCAGCATTCATAATAACAGCAGAGGATAGTAGTAACACATAGGGAGCATGGTGTGTCAAAGACTCCACTAAGCCCTCTGCATGGCATCCCATCGACCCTCAAGTGGAATCTGTTACTGCCCAGGCAACAACAATTCTCCTTTATTTCCAAAAGACCTTACTTTTTATTTTTTTTAGGCGGTGTTATGCTTGCACAAGGGAATAAATCATGATCATTTAGGTCAATCATGATAATGATCTTCCCCTAAGCCAGTGATTGGTCCAGAAGTGGGCATGTGACCATACCTGGAAAATGAGAAACAAAAGTCTAGTATTTTCTAGGATGGCAAATGTAATCCTTACCTGATGAATGAAAGCACAAAAAAGGCTTTTCAAAAATAATATTTTAAAATTTATACCTATGTCTTCTATTCCTGCTCTCTACATATAAAGATATAATGCCCATTGCTGCTGGGGCTGTTAATGAACTTGAGCAAAGGCAAAGAGAATCATGGAAATACCAACCCAGAACCCCAACATCACTTCATTGCTGAACCAATCCTGGTACTGCCTTCTTTGAAACTTTCAATACAGTGAGCTAATTAAATGTCTTTATTGTTTATTCCACTACTAATTGGGCATTCTCATACATACACCCAAAATAATTCCTATAGATAAAATAATTTTATTGGTTCCACTTTACAAAATGAGCTAAATAACTTTCCTAGTGTCACAAGCCTGTATGAAGAAAGGCCAGGCATCAAGCCAGATCTGCTTGAATCTATGCATTTCACTGCATCTATTCTACCCACAGCCAAGTCTAAGGTCCAGGGGCAAGATTCCATCCCAATCAAGTAAGAACTCTCAACAGTGGACAGCTCCACTGTTCCATTGGAAATGTTCAAGCAAAGTCAAGATGACCATCAGGGATACTGGAGAAGAGGGTTGGGCTTTTAGGAGTCAGAGTAAGGATGATGGACTGCAAGTGAGAGGCCAATGTGCCATAAATCTCTTCTGGAATAGAACCATCTGAATCCAAGGACTAGGTGAAAAAGAAATCACAGTCTCGACTCACCAGATTTTTTTTTTTTTCTCACCAGATTTTTACTCTGAGGCTGTGTCTCAGCCATCCTTGCTCAAGCAAAGATACTGCTCCTCCTACAGCACAGAAGGGATAGTGTGGTGAAAACAGAGGTCAGGCCTGGGTCCGGTCACAGATCCAGCTCTGCCGTTTTTGAGTTGTGAACCTCAGTTTTCCTATTTGCCAGAGGGGAAGAATGGACTCATGTACTTCACCAGGCCACTGTGAGCATCTAAAAGATGATTATACACTTCCATAAACATTTATTGGGGGCCTACTGTGTGCCTACCATTCTTCTCAATCCTTCTGGATGTCTATGTAAGCTGTAAAGAGTTTCCTAAGTTTAAAATATTAGGAATTACTTTTTAAAAAACTGTCTAACTCCTCTCTCCTTCCTACCCCACCAAGGGAACAAAAAGAGGGCCCCATTCATCTATTTTGAAATAAATTGGACTCTTATCCAGGAAAATAGAAGAAATGGTTCCAACGGACTGAGTGTCCAGCAAGACAAATCCCCCAATGGCCTCTCTCTGCCACCGCTCAATAATGGTGTTTGCTATAAATCAGAGAGCTTCTTTATCAAGTGCCTTGGAAGCGCTTGGGACTGATTTAGCCCTAGAGTGAGATTAATCACAAATGCTGCTTTAAAAAGAGTGATGGGTGTGAATAAGAAGGTTCAGTGAAGATCATTTCGATTCACCCCGATTGCTATAGATAGCTGCGGTTTGCACAACTAGGACTCTAAGTTTTTAGAGCATTGCTCAGTTTGAGAAAAATGATTGCATCTAAGAATAGGTTTCTATTCCCCTTACAATGATCTAGAGGGACAGGGGAAGGAAGTGATGTTTGTTAAAGCTCCTACTGTGTGTGCCAGACATGGTGCTTGCATCATCTCATCCCAAAACAGCGCCATGAGATAGAGCTGGTTATTTTAAAGATGAGAGAAGTACAGCCTACAGCATGAGATGATTTGTACAAAGCATCCTGTAGCAGAGATGGAAATGAAATGCAGGTCTGTGTGCCTTGAACACCTTCCCATGGAGCCTCTTGGAGCCTTGACTTAGAGCCCTGGCAACAGAGCTCAATGTATCAATGACAAACAAATGGAAAGGGTTCTGAGACTGTTGACCCAGCAATGATGTCTGGAGCAGTCCTTTAGTACAAGTTTAATGACACTGTTCTGTGATGACCTTATTAAATATCTCACTATTTTTTTTTCATAAGAGACTAGATGAATGAAGGAAGGAAAGCCCCCAAGCAAAGTAAGAATCTCCCCTTTCCCCATCTGTATATGCACAGCATGGCAGTGATATTGTGAACACCACTCAGACTCTACCCTTTCAGGAAATGGGCTGTGGGGTGCACAGATGACTAATGCTGCATATCTCCACATCCTCTGAGAGACTTTACCTGGATTGCTTCCAACCAGTGATTGAACATAGCTGGGATTACAGAGCTGGGCTGGGCTATTCTTGCTTCACTTGAGGCACCACTAATGGATAGCCTTTGCTTCAGGCCCTGCTGACCTAGTTGAGACTTTATTTTTTCGCATAGAAGAACTGAAGGCTAGAGTTATAGGGGGTAAGAGGATTCACCAGAGTAAAGAGTGGAGAGCGGAACTGCCTGATTGACTGAATCACACTGCTAAGGTGAGCAGTGGGTGAGACAGGAGAGGTCTGCTGTGCCATGTGGGTCACCTCCCTGGCTGGGGATCAAGCTCATGCTGTAGGGGTGATTGTGCTAAGACATAACCCCTAGGCCACCACATGAGACCCCAAGCTGAGGCTTTCTCAGAACTACATTATAGCTAGAAGCACTTCCAATTCAATTCTCCTTCCTCCTCATTCTCCTTTCACATGTATGAAAACTGTATCTTGCTTTGAAGACCTTCCCTGTCTGCTCCTGCTAGCCACTTCATATCATCCACATGAGTTTCTTCAGTAAGTCTCTTGCAATTCTAATCTCATTTCAGCATCTATTTCTTGCAGGGCTCTAATAGACAAAAATGCCTATTAGAATTATAGATCATTGTTTCCCCAAATCAACTGATATGACTTATTTGTTGACTTTGTAATGGTGTAAAGTGATAGGCATTCAGTAGAACTCATACTTCAGATTCTGAATTTTGATCTTTTCCCAGGTGAGAAGTCTGTTGTGTGATACTCCTTTCTAAGTTGGGGCAGTGGTAGTGAGCTCCATCAGCCACACCATCACCAGGGTAAGCAGCTGACACTAAAATGTCAGTTTTCTACCAACTATTCCAAGCTTCATCAGAAGACAAAGAAATGATTGACCTTGTCACTGTAGCAAGCATCCCCATCATTCAACAATTAATTTTTGTTCAAGGCTTTGAACATTTTTTAGATCTATTATGTCTTGAGGTTTGTATGTCAATGGTGAAAACCTAAATAACCATTCTGTTTTTTTTTAAGATCTATTTATCTATGCATACAAGAACTTGGGTGAAGGCCAGAGGCGTGTGGGGTGAGAGGATCACCAGAGACAGAGTGGGGAGCAGAATAGGTGGATCCACTGAAATACACTGCTGAAGGGAGCAGCGGGTGAAACAGGAGAGGTCTGCTGTGCCATGTGGGTCACCTCCCAGGCTGGGAATCGAACTCATGCTGCAGTGACTATTGAAGGCTTGATAGTGCTGGCTTTAACCTCTGCACCACCAGGAAGGTTCCCCCATTCTGTTTTAATAGGCTTTGTGTTGGATGATTTTGCCCAACTGTAGGCTAACGTTAGTGTTCTAAGCACATTTAAGTTTGACTAGGCTAAAACCTACAATGTTTGGTAGGCCAGGTGTATTAAATGCATTTAAACTTGTGATATTTTCCACTTACAATGCATTTGTTGGGAGGTATCCCCATCATAAGTCAAGGAAGAGCTCTATTATATAGCAGAAATGAATTAGTGATATAGGCATCAGCATGGCTACATCTCATAAACATAGTGTTGAATAAAAAAAAGTAGTGAGGGATAGAGGATATAATATTAATATTTGGTTTTAAAGCACCTAAATCAATGCAATACAGTGTTTGGAAGTATGTGCTTATGTAAGAAAAGCATCAAAGCATACTAGGGAGTTGACAAGCACCAAATTCAGTAAAGGGGTAGCTACTGGGGAGAGAAAGAAAGGAGAAACAAATTAGGTTTCTTTTAAGCTTTTAAGTGATTGGAACATGGTTGTTCAAGTGAACCTATCCTTTTTATATGCCTGAAGTATTTCATAATAAAAAAATTATATGTATTAAATTATATCCAACAAATTACCTCTGATGAAAAATGATTTGAAATTGACTCCGTTTTGGAAAATCTTAGATCTGTGTTGTCACAACTGAGTAGCAAGCATTTCCTTGTTTTTATGCTTATTTCACTCTCTCTCCCCAACCATCTCTGGGCCACTGAGTTCTAAGAAAGAAGTTTCTCACCTCCTTATCTCTTAATCTCCAGTGGCTATTTCAGTAGCAAGGGAGCAGTATGTGTTTATTATGTTTTTAAACATCAGGAGATGAGATAACTGGGGATGGGAAGAGACAAGCTTGGTGAAGCAGATGGCAAAGCATAAGTAACTGTTTTTCCCAGTACAGTCAGGAGGCAGAGGTTCTGTTTTTGTTTGATACTGCTGCTCGAGGGGATCTGCCTGGAGTGGGATGTCTCAGTAACCAGGTCAGAGGGTCTGCAATTTGAGTTCCTACTACTGTGCCTGCCACTTTGTTAAATGCCCCAGATATTTTATTTTCAAAGCAACTTGGAAGCTGAGCATTACCACCTGTTGTCATAGACGAGGAAACTGAGGCACAGCAAAATTGAGAACTGCCAGAGTCACCCTGCAGAGTCAGGCTCACACAAAGTGTTTCTGGTCCCAGTTGTCCACTGTGAGACACGGGTGCTACGTGTGTACAGAAGACAGGTGATGGATCTGTCTGTTATGAGACTACTCATCCGTTTGCTAACACGTTAGCATGTCCATATACACTGCTGCATTCCAGCCACCAGATGACAGTGACAAACAGCAGGCTCAGGTTCACCTTCAAGAGGGTCCAGAGGCATAAAGAGGTTGCAACAGTTCCTTTATAGGTAAAGGCTAGGGGGAAGTGCAGCTATAGTGACACATCATCATCCAGGAAGTATCAAGACTTCCTGGAAGAAAGGACCTCCAATAAGACCCAGGTAGAGACAGGTGAAGGGAAAAGAGAGTATGTGGCATGGGAGGGAGATTGTATATTCCAGAAGGAACAGCTTCCCTAAAGCCTGAAACTGGCAGAATAAAGTAATAGACTTCAAATGATAACCACTTGGCTATCCAGATTACCCCTTTCATCTGTCCTCTAGACTCAGAATCCTGTGCTTCAGAGACTTCTGTTGGGCACCCATATGCTTACTCAGACCTACCTACCAGTTTGTGTTAGTACAGGTCCTCTGAGAAAGCAGAAACTAGAAACTGAAACAAGGTGAAACATGCAAGCTCTCTGGAAGAGGAAATACCTGGGGGAGAGAATAAGGAGGAAGCCAGGGGAACTGTAGCATGTGATGCTGTGGCAGGAGATGTGACTCTAATTCTCACAACAACATAGTGATATTGGTGTTATTACCCATCTTATAGATGAGAGAAATGAAATTCAGAGAGGTTAAATAACTTGCCTAAGAGCACACAGCTAGTAAAAAGCAGGGTTCACACTTGAACACAAATTTAGAAAGTAGAATTCCTACTTTCTGCTTTCTTTATCTTGTTAATTTTTACCTGCCTTGCATGTTTCTTTAACTATTTAGAAAATAAGACCCTCAAAGACAGGGAATATATTCTTCCCAAACACCTCATGTACGCAGTAGATGCTGTCTAAATGTCTGAATAAAAGCCAATGTGCTTGAGATGTGGTCACATCATATGCCAAACCTTAGAAATGTACAAATGCAGACCCTTGCATAAGCACAACAGTAACTGATACCTTCTCTGCGTAGATGAGGTGTAGTTGGTATGACACATTTAGGGAGACATCTCTGGTTAAAAATATAGCTCTCTTGCCTGTGCCTGCCTCTTTATGAAGTTCAAGAGATTTGGTACAGTTGTGGCTTGTTCTACTTTCCCATTTCTGTGCTGTGCTGTTACCTCTTCTTTCTTCTCCCCACAGCCCAGGTTCTTCATCTTCTGCTATTTGGTATCTGCTCCTCCTTTACCCTGGGGCTATCAGCTCAGATTTCCCCAACCAGACCTTTCTCACTCTTTGTAGCTGTATAGGATTTCACCAGAATCTTTCAGATGTCCTCTGATTCTGTCTCAGGTTCTCAGGCACTACTGAGGCACATGGCAAGCACTTGTACAGGCTTTGTATACCTGTGAATCCATGAGCTTACATAGGTGGCATGTCCACCTGGTCAAGGCAGAGAAACAGGGAGACATTGGTATCTGTGGAGACAGACATGCAGGGCCGTCTTGCAAATCTACTCATGTTTTGATGCAGGATGTGTCCAGATTCACAGGTACAGATTTATGACCTTATGTATTTGAGATTAAGTCTGTGGTCTCTATATCCCTTGGTATGTGGATACCTATATATACAATATATGCTTAAACACACACACATACACGCAAGGGTAAAGAAGGCTGGTGATATGGTGATGGGGGATACATGGGGATTACAATTGATGTCAAATATATATTAAAAAAAAAAGAAGGCAGCCTTAGCCTCCTCCTCCCCAGGAATGACTCTATCACAACTCATGGCCTTTTCAAAGACACAACTTCTCACCTTATCCTTGTGCCAGCTCCGTCTTTGTCAAGTTGTCTGACCCTGGGAATAGTGTCAGAGCTTGTGGTTTGTGGTCTGAGGTTCTCCAGGTGCCCACGTGGTGGCTTGTAACCTCAATACTCAGCCACTGCTCTTGCCATGAACCCTCTGTTCTCAGTGGGGAAGGCTCTATGGCTCAAGATAATTAAATCTCTCTCTCTTTCTTTCTCTCTCTCTTTTTTTTTTTTTTTGCTTCAGCAACATCGATCTGTTCAGGAACACAGTCTGACTCCAAAGGAATAAAGCTTTTAATTTCTTGGCTGGAATATACTATTCTGAAACTTGTTTCATGTGTGAGTCATAAAAGTAAAAATTACAGAATACTCTGTCATCTTCAGAGCACCCTGTAGCTTATAAGGTGCTTCTACACCACTTAATTTGCATTTCAGAATAAGCCTATGTGGTAGGTAGTATATGAATTATCCCCATTTTTCAGATGATATAACTGAGGCTAAAACAACAGCTATCAATGAATTCCTACTGTGTGTCAGGCATGGTTGAAAGTCCTTTGCACATCTCAATTTTTAAATCCTTACAATAGCACCGAAGTAGGTTTCTTCATTGCTATTTTACAAATGAAGCAACTGAAGCACAGTAAGGTCATATTAACAGCCTGAGGTCACATATGTAGTGAGAAGTCTGGCTTCATTGAATGCTTTATGAAGTTCAAGAGATTTGATACAAAGTATTTGTCTTTTGGGTAAAATTCTAAAGCTATGAGTGCTTCTATTCTGACCACTGATGACCACATTCGTGATTTTCATACTTCATTGACTCCACCCTTGAGAGATGTTATCCAATATTGGCACTGCATTCATTAATAAATGCCCTGTGTTATGCCATTTTCTACGACTTCTGGAAGTTTTGAGAGTAGCTTAGGAGTACCCTGAAGCCCCCAAACATTGCTACTGACTGAGATGCTTTGGGATTGAGGTGATGCAGGCTGGAGACACTTGAGCTACAGAAGAGACTAGTTAAGGCACTTCCTGAGATTGGCCCGGATCACAGTCCAAGTCCTTGTTCTGCCATTTACTCCTTACGTGTCCTTGGGCAAGTAACATGCCAGTCTGCGTCTCAATCCGTTGACATACAGTGTCAGGTGGAAACAATAACACGTAAAACTGTAGCATCAAGTCACAACCAGGTGAACATGGATGCCCCACAACTCCTCAGAGTGAGGGGAAAATATCTGTAGTTGTCAGAAATGTGATACAGCCAGTAGAAATACATGAAATCAGTTATATAAATTGTGAACTAAATGTCAAAGTTCTATTTGTCCGGAGACAAGGTGGAAATCACAACATTTCTTATCAAGACAGAAAATAAAACAGAAAAACCAGGAACCCACTGGAATAAGTCAACCCCAGAGAGAGTTATTCTCCTCACGGGTCCTCTGATGGGTTGCTGCAGGGACAATATCGTCCATCTTGACCCTTGCCTGCCTCTGTCTCTCTTGACAGACACCTTCTGACTCTCATTTAGCTCTTCAGTAGTTTTTCTGAGGTCACTTGCATCCATCCTTGGTTACCATGCTTGTGTGCAAGCAAGTTCTAAACAAATCTTGCCTTCTCCTGGGCAATCCCTGTGTAGAACCAATTCTCCAAAGCTCCACCATCTCTGTGTGTCTTCATCTTTGTCTCTTTTCTTCTCACCAGTTCTGCCTTTTCTTTGCTTAGGACAGCTTTAAGGGAATGAGCACAATTCTCACCTATAGTAAGCGAAACAATGGACTCTAGATCAATTCTCTTTGGTCATAAGCCTCTACCAGCATTGCTATGTTGAGCACCCAGTAACAACGTGTGCACATTTTAAAAATGTTATTTAGTGATTTGGGTACTAATAGTGTACATGTAAACATACACAAATGGAGATTGTTGAGATGGAGAATTTTTAAAAGCACAAGATAAAAATAAGCAGTCATTTAAAGAAAATTTATTAGTGCTCTCACTAAATGCTTGCTCACACTAAAATACTATGCTTTTGAAAACATTGGTTCACCATTTTTTCTGGAATAGTGATTCCATAGTCTAGTTCAAAGTTTGATTTATGTCTGAGGTTGAATTGGATCATTGTCTTAGCTGTGTCAGCAAACTATGGACACTTGTCTTTCTGTAAAACAGTCGCCTTCATTTTAGACAACTTTTAAGAATTCACTTAGGGGATAACTACGAACCTGTTTGTGGTATAGAACATTTTTTATCATTATCACCCAACTCTAGTGTTTCAGAAAATATACTCTGTAGATCCACTTAACTATACACACTTCAACTACAATAAACCATGAAATATTGAAAACCAGAAACTGAACAGGCATTCTAGGGGTAGCCCTTCTACATGGGGGACACTTACACGTTCCTCAGGATTCCCTTGGGAGGAATAGATGACAAATAGACCTAGTAAGAGTATCTCAATATTTTTCTCATTTTAAATTTAAATATATGAGTACAAGGCAAGTCTATTTCCCTCCAAAGCTCTCATAAATCATTATATGTGCTATCTGGGTAGGTCAACTTCATTTTGGAGACCACTCAACTAGAGAAAAATGAGATTCAGGACTGTGGACAGTTACCTACACATGTAGGAGGGCATCATCGTTTAATAATCTGCCTTTGACACCTCTCCAATAGGATAACTGTAAGAAATGAAGAAAATGACATAGTGAGTGTTCAATAAATATTAATTATTTCCTTTCTCTTTTCTGCTCTTACAAATTGAGGCCAAGTGAAGGAGGGGAGACAGACTCAGGGATGATCTGGCTAGATATAATGCAATTTTGGACATATTTCTGAGCAGGTGTCTCCTTCCCCAACACAACACCCCAATTAGGAGAAAGGCTTTATACATAGTAAGTTGTACCCTATTATACAGATGATATCACCCTTCCCTTTCTCCCCACAGATATGCAGATATGTCACTGCTATGTCCCATGGTGCCAATTTCTTCATCTGAGAAGGTTAGACTTTTTGCTTTCTTCTTATGTTTTACTCAGAGCCACTGGTTGGTGAACTTATACTTAGTGCCTAGACTTTGTGTCTTTAACTCTAGTTGATCCACCCATGTACTCCTCAAGGGAGCTCTGAGGCTCAGCCCAATTCGTGCTTGTGGTAATTTGAATGTAGGTTCACAATTCTTTGATGTTCCTCCTTTGATGTGGAGTTCAGCTTCTCTTTCAGTGGGCCCTGGACTTGGTGTCTTACTTCTCATGTATAGAATACAGCAGACGTGAAGATATGTCATCTTTGAAACTGGATTATAAAAGACATGGTTCACGTGAACCCCACTCCTACCCCCAACCCCCTTTATCCTTACCAATCTGAATTTTTGCCATTTTGAGAATTTCAAAACAAAGGACTTATAGATTCATTTCTGATTTCTGGATATAAACTACTTATTATTTAGAGCTCAGCTTCCTCATTCAAAACAATGACAGCAGCTATACTATCTAGAGTATTTACTCCATTCCAGGCATGGTAAACACATATATTATCTTGACAGTCATCTCTATCTTAATATGAAGTGACCATATAATCATCCTTACATGGTGAATAGACTGAGAAGTTTAACAGAACTTGCCCACATTAGTACTTAAACTTTGATAGGTTAAACTATATGCCATATTCTCTAAATCACTTTTCCTTTCTACCTATATCTTTGGTCCTGGTTCCTTTCGCTTAGGTTGTGAAGTAGAACAATCCTGTGTTCAAATTCTGACTCTCTGACTGACCAGGTGATCACTGGTCTCTAAAATAAGGGAAGCAGCATCCACATCAGAAGGTTCTGTGAGGGATAAATGCAAGAATGCATGCAACATGTCTTTTACCCCAATAAGTCTGTGCTGTTCCATAACATCTACTGTGATGATGGAAATGGTTTCTCTTTGTTATGGTATTCACTAGCCACATGTGGCTGTTGAGCATAGCTCACTAGACTGTAAGCTCCAAGAAGGTAGGGGCCATGCCTATTTGGCTCATCATGGTATATTCAGCACTTAACACAGTGCCTGACACAAATGAGGTGCCTTTAATTAATCACTGGACGGTTGAATGCATACATGGATGAGCTGTTCATTATGGGTATTGGCTAGAGAGCATCTATCAGCTGGAAAGAGCACTGATGTTTAGCAGCCCTTCCTGCCTGTGTGCTCTTTGCCTTTTCTCCCCACGTCAACAGCAGCCAATTATGCACTCACATAGAAATGTCATTTGAGCCAGGAATTGGACAGAGAGTAGATTTCAGGTGACTGGGGACCGTGAGAAAGATACCCCCTACTTCTCTAATGGGCCACAGAGGAGAGGAAACCCCTCCTTCTCCCTCCAAGGCTGACTAGAAAGTTTGTCTGTAACAGAGATGGTTAAATTAATGATGAGACTCAGTGACAGGGAGGTCAGAGCAACCCCCTAAATGTCACCTTCGTTATTTTTCAAGCCAACTCGAAGAACTGTCTTCCCAGTCAGCTTCCATGTTGTTATTGTTCTGCCTCAGGGTGGAGGAATTCTTCCCCCTAATCCCTACAACACAAATGGTGTAAGTTCAGCGAGGGCAGGAGACGAGTTGGCATGGGATGCCTAATAAGGGGCTTTGCTGTCAGTGAGCAGGAGCTATTGTGCAGACATGATGAGGTGGTGGGGTGACTGTAGCCTGCTGGAGCTTCCTTTCTTGCCACTTCCCTGAAATAGGGCATCTGTCTTTCCAGGCTGGGGAGTGAGAGAGGGCTGTCTGACACTCTGATTCGGTGCTCCAGTGGTTTTCTTCCCTGCTTCTCCTCCCCTAGGTCAGTATCCTGGTTGAGCAGAATGTAGCATGGAGCACTAAGTTCTCACTAAGGTCTAGAGATCCAGGTTAGAGATTGAACTCTGATGCTACTGGTGTGAGTGACCTCAAGCAATTTACTTCCATCCAGTAGAAAACTGGGGTCCAGTTTTCTACTCTGAGAAATAGTATGTGTTGGGGGGAGAGGGGGAAAAGGGAACTGGACATGACATTCCTTAAGATTTTCTTAAGCTTGGGCCTCCCTGGTGGCACAAAGGATTAAGTCTCAGCACTATGAAGCTATTGGCAGCCACTGCAGCATGAGTTTGATCTCCAGCCAGGGAGGTGACCCACATGGCACAGTGGACCTCTCCTATCTCATTTGCTGCTCCCCTCAGCAGTGTATTTCAGTAGATCTGCTTGTTCTGATCTCTACTCTTTCTCTGCTAAATCTTCTCACTGCCCCTTCCACGGCCCCCAACACTTTTGGCCTACATCCCAATTTATATGCATAAATGAATAAAATAAATCTTAAAAAGAAAAAGATTTCCTTAAGCACTAAGCTTGCATAGTGGCTAAAAGTATAGACTGTGCAATTACATAAAGAAAGTTTAACTCTGGCTGTGCTCCTTCTCAGCTATTATTTTGCCTCTCTGAGATCACAGTAACAGAACATTATAGAGATGCAGTTAGGATTAAATGAGATGATGAATTTTGGTGGTCTCAGCCTTGGCTGAATATTAGTATCACCTGGGTGCTTTAGAAAAAATGCCAGTGCACACAATCACCCCCAGAGATATTAATTGTGATGAGATCTATGCTCTGAATGAAAACTGAAGCTTCTCTGAAGCTTCTGCGTCACATTTAAGGCCCATTTGGGTGGGTGGTGGGCGGTGGGGAGTGGGTGGGTGGGTGGTGGTCATTTCATACGCATTAGGAACTTAATAAGCATTTGATGATTTGATGGATTATTTTATCTGTTTATTTGCGATAACACCGGTTTATATCACTGTATGTGACTGAGAGGAATAGGTGCATCATCACACCCCAGTCACCCCTAAGTACCCATGTCCCTTTATCGTTTACCATTGGGTCCTCTCCCACTTTGTTTCCACACCTTTCCTCTAGTGGCCTCAATTCTGTAGTCATTTCGAGACTTTGTTTTGGTTCATTTCTGTCAGTGCCTTTGTTTTGTTCTCTGTATTCCACCTATTAGTGAAATTATGCAGTATTTTTCTTTTTCCCTCTGGCTTATTTCATTAGCATAACTCCCTCCAATTCCATCTTGTATGGATTGTTTCAGGATCACTCCTGTCACTATCTTTCCCTAAACCTTGCTTTCTGACCCCAAATTACACATATGATAACATAGTCCCATGCTCGCAAAATACAAATCTTCATCAATTCCTCCACCTCCTGCCCCCTTGCCCAGTCTCCACACTCCTTCTCCTCTCTGTTCCATTCTCCCTTGTGCCTGCTCTGCTCTGGGCCATCATTTTGCATTTCTACAATAGACTCTTTCAGGAGCCCAGTAGGTTATTTTCCTGCTTCCAGTGTATGTACTCAGAAAAATCAGTAAAACATCTTGATTATGAACATAAACTCTGGAGCCGCACTAGCTCTAATCCCAGCTGATCCACTTACTAGCTGTATGGCCTTGGATGATTTTCTTAACTTTTTTGTGCTAAATTACCTCTTCCTAGGAATCTCAAAGACCTAGGAATCCCAAAGATGTTAAAATCAGATGTTCTAAGGAAATTGAGAACGTGGAAGTATCCAGTTCAATGCTGAACATCTTCCATCCTTAGGGTCAGTTCATCCCCATAAAAGCAAGCAAGATTGATATGCCTACTTTAGGCAACAAACATAAAATCCAGAAGTTATTTAACCTGCGCAAAAAGTCATGCAGTGGGCAGAGGCCGAGCCAGGGTCCTGCCTGAGGCTGCCTGGCTGCTGAGCCTCTGATAGAAGAAGGGTGACCCCTCTGAGGATGTGTTCCTGCTTTGAGGGCCACACAGCTGTGGGAGGGATGCAGTGACCTGGAGAGGGTCAGGAAGGAGGTAGGCACACACCTGTCAAGCACAGCCTCTACAACAACTGCCCATTGGGTGATAGATAGCAAATTAGGAGCTGTGTGTGTGTGTATTTTAATGAAGGATAGAATAGAACACTTGAGTAATGAGATGCTGAGATTCTGCAGCCAACTCCTGAAGAATTTTAGCAGCATTCATTCCTTCTTCCGTGCATCACTCTATAGTTTCGATACACAAGAAGCAGCCAGTTCTGAGTCTAAGTGAACGTTGAGTATAAAGAGTAAGTGTTTGTTAAACTACTCGGTGTTTAATCCTGTGTCCCCACCACCTACCACTTCATCTTCAGTTGTATTCAAGTTCCATTAGCCAGTGCCTACATGTCTTTGTGGAGGGTTTTCCCTGACTGCCTAAACCTGCTTTGCCAGTCCCAGTGAAGGGTGATACTCCCAGGAAACAAGGGCCCCCTGCAGGCAGCCCTGAGCTATGACTGAGGTGCTGGTGCATAAAGATCCCCTCCCCTTTAACCCTCTGGTGGGATAACGGAGATGTGCATTCTGCACTACCAGAGCTCCCCAAGAGGACTAAGCTCCAATTGTCCACACTGGTGGCTGGATTTTAATGTACCCTGTTAATACTGCTTTCCCTTCCTCTCTTACTTTCTTATTCCCTTATGGGAGTTTCCTGGCATCCCCTCAAATGAATAACTTGCTCTCCTATCCATGTTTTAGAGTCACTTCTGCAGGAACCCAAATACTGACCCTCTTCAGAATTGTGCTAGGTGGGGAATCAGGAAGAAGACACAGTGACTTGGAGTAAAGGAGCACGAAGCACATGAATGCAGTTCTGGCTGGAACATGTCACTGTGGAAGTGTGGCCAGAAGGCCCCAAGGACAACCTTAGCATTGCACTTGGAGATGCCTGGGGAAGGACAGGAATCTGAGCTTTCAGAGCAAATTAACATATGAAGGCAGGAAGAGTGTAGGACAAACTATTTCCTTTCCTCAGAAAGGAAGTGAGCCCTTTAATTTTTATAATAATATTTTTTATTGAACTACCATTATTTTATATCCTCGATTTTTTCCCCCACCATAGAATTTCTCCCCTCAGGTGTGATTGCCATAATTCTCTTTATTGTCAGCTAACTGGGTGTGGAGAGCTGTTGGTGTGGGGGGGCTGGGAGCTGGCAGAACTGAGGGAGTCTGGATGGTCTGTACCCCAGCTGCCAGCCTGGTTACCTCTCCTTGGAGACTTGATCTCTAGGGAGTGGGGAGGAGGAGAAAGCCGACACTCTGAAAGCAAGGAGGTGTCTGAACGTCTCTCCTCCTCCACTGCCTGCCCCTGTGTCTGCTTGCCCTTCACAGAGACGCCTCCCACCACTCCCCTGGCCAGCCCCTTCATCTGTTGGCAAAGCTGTTCTGTGTTGCTGTGCCCGCCTCTTGCTCAAGGTGAACTTCGGTTCTCGGTCAGTGGCTCCTTCATGTCTCCTGACATCACCCTGTCTTGCTCTGTCCTCCTCTTGCTCTGGCTGGTCTGAAATGAATATCTGGTCACCAGTCAGGCAGGGGACTTGCTACAGACTCCTTGGCTGCTCCCAAATTGCAGTTGCCCCATAGTTGGATGTGTGGTACTGACTTTGTGCCCTAGGGGGAGTCGTGTACCTGCAGCTTGAGCTGTCAGGGAATTAATTCAGGAGACAGTTTTTGAAATGCCTGTCCTCCTCACCTCCCTGGAAGGGGTAGCTCACAGGGAATTTGATCCTTTACTCCATGCCAGAGGTGGACACTTAGTCCAAGCCCAGAATTATGTGGCAGAATTAAAAAACTGGGTACACCCAATTGATTTCTCTCCCCAAAGTTTGGAATTGGAATACTTAGGGAGCCAATTGCCACTCTAATTCCTCTAGTGCATATGTGGAGGATTCGGGAGGCCACATGCAAGCCGATGTGTGAGCAGAGGAAAGCAGGGAGTGCTGGAGGATGGGGCAGACCTACTGAGAGAAGCAGAGGCCGCAAGCTCTGGGAGGGAGGGGTAGGTTCCCAGTGCCCACAGAGTATGGACTCTGCTCAATCCTCTAGCGTAGGTTCTGTGAGACCTCAGAACAATCTGCCTGCTACTCAGGTTAGCTCCGGACGATTCTCTTCTGCAAAATCAAGTCTTGATGGAAACAGAGGCAAGGCACATGCCACACAGACATTTAGCAGGTGCTGAGAGCAGAGTGAGGGCTGTGGGTGGCTTGTTTGCCAGGTCTTGTCAAAGTTCGTGTAGCAACTTCAGATGCAAGGGACAGTGAGGTGCAAAAGGAGAGCAATCTTGAGGGGTAGGACTCCAGGAAATCAGTGGAGATGGCCATAGATTCAGATGGGCTGAGAAGAAGGCACAAAATCCTTTCAGGGTGGACACAGTGTGAGCAGACGTGGGGATATGAATACACTCACCACAACTGCTATTGTCATCATCATCGTTGTTTAAATTTACATACAGATAAATTGAGATTTATGTAATATGACCAAGACACAGATCAGTTGGTCATCCCCAAAGTTCCCTTGTGTCCCTTGTGGTCAAGCCCTCCTTGTCCCAACTTCTAGTAACCACAGAATCTTCTCTGTCCCTGCAGTTGTGCCTTTTCCAGAATGATACACACATGGCCCCATGCAGTAGGCAACCCTTGGAGACCTTCTTCTTTCACTCAGCACGATGTCCTTGACTTTTCTTCCTGTCATGTGTTGTGTTAGTTGCTGAACCATGTCCCGTTGTATGGATGTACCAGTTTGCTCATCCACTCCATGTGGGTTCCTCTTGGGGGTAATTAGAAGTAGCTGCTAAAACATGTATGTGTGGTTATCAGCAGTGGGATTGTAGGGTGTTGTGGGAAATGTAAGTCTTCTGCAGACTGCTTTGCAGAGTGGTTGCACGTTTTGCATTTCTACATTAATGAGTAAAAGATCCCGCTTCTCCATATCTTGTCAACACTTGGTTTTGCCATTTATTTATTTATTGTTAGTTACATGCTCTGTTCTCCATGTTTGTTCTCTCCTGCCCTTCAATTCACAAGCTGAAATTTTTTTAAAGGATTTATTTATTTATGCATACAAGAGCTGGGGTGTAGACCAGAGGTTCAGGGGGTGAGAGGATTCACCAGACATGGAGTGGGGAGCAGAACTGGTGAATCTGCTGAAATACACTGCAGGCGAGATAGTTGAGGTCTGCTGTGCCACGTGGGTCAGCTCCCTTACTGGGGATCAAACTCATGCTCTTGTGGCTGCGGATGCTTCACAATGCTGAGACTTAACTCTTGCACTACCAGGAAGGTTCACAATCTGAAATTCTGAACCCAGTGTGATGGCATTAGCTGGTGGGGCCTTTGTGAAGGTAGCTAGGTCATAAGGGCAGAGTCTTCATGAATGAGAGTAATGTCCTGATAAAAGAGACTCTAGAGGGTTCGCCCATCCCCTTCCATCATGTGAGCACACAGTGAGAAGGCCATGACTGTCAGTCAGAAAGAGGGCTTTCACCTAACTATGCTAGCACCCTCAGCTCTGATTTACAGCATCTAGAACTGTAAGCAATAAACTTCTATTTTTCATAAGTCACCCAGTCTGTGATATTTTGTTCTAGCAGCCAGGTAAACTAAGACACCTTTCTCACAGGGGTGCGGTGGTATTTCATTGTGGTTTTAATTTGTATTTTCCTAAAGGCTGATGATGTTGAGTAAATTTTCATGTACTGACTTGCCATTTGGATAGCTTCTTTGGTGCATTGTATGTTTTTGTCTGTTTCTACTTATTTATTAATTTGGCCCTTCTTACCTTCTTATGCCTGATATTTATATCTCTTTTTTTCATCCTTTAAAAATACTTTTTATTCTGGAGTAGATTTAGACATTCAGAGATTTTTCACATACCTTTAATTCAGCTTCTGTAACATTAACACCTTATATTATCAAGGCCTATTTCTCAAAACTGAGAAATTAATATTGATACAATACTATTAACTATGTTGCAAACTTTATTTGGGCTCTTCAGTTTCTCCACCAATGTGTCTTCCTTCTGTTCTGGAATCCAGTACAGATTTCTGCATTATATCTCTTCATCACATCTCCTTGATCTCCTCTGATTTGTAACAGTTTCTCAGACTTCCCTTGCTTTTTATGACCTTGGCAATTTTGATGAGTAGTGGGTAGGTTTTGTAAAACATCTCTTATTCGGGTCTGTCTGATGTTTTCTTGTGCTGGACTGGGCTTACATAGGTGCCATATCCTCAATATATCATACCACGGGTACCTGACTTCCACAGGATACTGGTGTTAACTAATTTTCTCCACTGTCAACCTAGTATTTTGTTTTGTTTTTAATTTCCATACTTTTTTCTTTGGAAGTGGGCCACCAAGTCCTGCCCACCTTCAGGAGGAGAGGAATTAAACTCCATCTCCTTGAGATGGAGTCACTCCTTGAACCAGAATTAGAAGGCTTTCTTTAGAGCCTCTTCCTTTTTCACCCAGTGCATGGTTTAGATTTCTGGCTATCTCTGGTGTTCCGACAGGGAAATACCAGAGGAAAATAAAATGAAGTTCTGTTTCCTTGTAGATTTGTCTTTATCACTTACTTTTCAAGTTCCTTAGAGAGCTTTTCTGTGCTTTCTTTCAAGCAACTGAAAACAGAGGGGCCAGAGGACATAGAGGGTAGGGTACATCCTACACTTTGAGTGGGATCAGAAACTAATCAATTTTTATTCACTAATTCTTTCATTCACACCCTTTCACTCTGTCACTTAGAGATCAGTTGTTAATTCTTTTTTAAATTTTTTTTAAAGATTTATTTATTTATGCATATAAGAACTGGGGTTCAGGCCAGAGGTATGGGGGTGTGTGAGAGAATCCACCAGACAGAATGGGGAGCAGAACAGGCAGACTGACTGAAACACATTGCTGAGGGGAGCAGTGGGCGAGGCAGGAGAGGTCTGCCTGTGCCATGTGGGTCACCACATGCTGGCGGCAGGGATTGAACTTGTACTGCAGTGGCTGTGGTTTGTTTCATAGTGCACTGCTTAACCCAATGTGCCACCAGGGAGGCCTTCAGTTGTTAATTCTTTTATTTATTTATTTTTTCTTAAACCATATATATTTAAATCAGTATACTTGGTTTGAATATTTACTACTCATCAGATGCTCTGCTAGTCCTGCAGATTCAGAGATGAAATAAATAGGTTTCCTGTTACAAAATAATCTAGGGATACAGAAAAAGAACAATAATTATATACATATAAATAGTGGAATGAGTGCTGTGATACCGTGGGAGTAGTCAGTTGCTTTACATGAAAGATCTCTAAGAAGAACCTGACTTCAGGAAGTTGTCTCTTTTGGAGACACATGCATTTGAGATAAATAGGCATTTCACTTTGAAAGAGCAGCAGGACTGGGAACCAAATGGACATTTCTGAAGAAGTGATGTCTTTGGTCTTTTGACCTAGGCATTCCTAGGATTTTGGGAGAGTGGTATGATTGAAAATACTCCCAGATGAAATACAGGACTCCCCAAGGTAATCCCTGAGTTTAGAACATTTGGTGGTTCCTAACCTGTCCTGTTCTTCCCCATCCTGGTAAGTTCTCTCTGCTTGATAGTCTGTCATTTGCAAACATGTAGGCTTTGATCTAAGCAGCCTGGCCAGTGTGTAAACTGCACAAAGGCAGCAGAATTCACCACTATAGCTGCATCTGGGCAAGGGCATGTGTGTAGGAGGGAGGTAATCTGATTCCCACTGATGCTCATATCCAAGAAAAGCCCAGTCCTGAGATTTTGCAGTCGTTCTCAACAACCTTCCATCTGCTTTTTCTCTCTTGGAGTCAAACACACTGGGATTCAGAGTCTCCCTCTTAATTCTCTATTGTATACAGGCCCTACAGCCTATCTGACCTTTTCTCTGTATTTGATCATTCGTCCAGTCGCTCATTTATTCATTCACACATATTTAGATGCATCCAAGTGGATCCACTCATATAATATGCCAGTCCTTTGACTATTTTTTTCCTCTGAGAGTCTTGTTTTGCTCTCTATACTGTTTTCATTCTTTTTCTAGCACTCTGCACATTCTTTCCTGCCTTATTTCTTTTACTATTCTGTTAGTGTGACTCCCATTTTTTTAAATTGAGATAGCATTAATTTAAACTAGGTGTGTGCTACCACACCACACCACAGTGCCCAAAACATCCTGATGTGTGCTGTTAAAATGTCTATCTTGCAAGGGTCAAATAAGAAACCTTCTGCTTATTCTTTAGGTAGCCCAAATGTCACCTCCTCAGGGAAGCCTTCCCTGATTGCTCATACTATATCATAACATCTTGTCATACAATAATCACTAGCACCATGTCTCTTTTCTTCTTTCACAGCACTGGTCACAGTTCATTTATTAATTTTTTATTCTTCCTCACTAATCTTTAGACTCAGTCAAGGGAGATTCAGTGTTTCTTTTGCTGACCATTATGTCTCTGTGACTAACATGATGCCCAACACATAATCAATCCTCCGTAAATATTTGTTGAATGGAATGAATTAATACATGAACATATATAGAAAAGAAAGGGCATCTAGCAGGAAAGTCTACCTTAATGCCCTCCCTGAGACTGAAAAGTTGATCAACAATCTCCTTATTTTTCATTTTGACAAATGACTTTGTACCCGATCATTGCCTGATGTATTTCAAAACAGTTTTAAATTTACTTTGAAATGCACCATTATTTCATCCCCTCAGGAGCAAGTGCCCCAGTCCCTCCTGCTACTGTTCTTTTAGCATTCATGACAGCTAAGCAACCCCCTTCTTTGATTTTTCTTCTGCAGAGTCTGGGTGACTGATCAGTCATTACCTGTGAATAATGACCAGGAAGGCTGCTAAACCCTGTAGGAATCTGGCCAGCTCACCACTGAGCACTCAACTCATAGCTAACAAAACAAAGGCTATTTTGCCACCAACACCGTCCTACTGGAATGTCCACAGAATTGCATTTCACCATCCCATACGGATCATGGCGGCTCAGGATTGGAGGGTGGTGCTTTGGGGAGAGCAAGCTGAAACAGCTTGTCATCCCTGAGGGGTATCTTGGGGAAACAAGTCTGCATGGTACGGTGATTTATTTTTACAAAGTCTACATTTGCCTTGGAGGGTAAAGGTTTGGAAAGTCAGAGCTTGTAGAGGAGAGCAGAGCTGCTCCTCCGTTTTCTGCTATCTGTTGACAAGGCACAACGAGGATGGCATCAATAATAACAATAACTGGAGGCTCAGAAGACTGGAAATGGAGACGGCGGCCAGTAGACACACTTTGTTCTCGGGTCCAGCATTTATCAAAAGATATTTTGCAGAGCATAAGTGCCCCAAATGCTCTTTGCTTAAAGGGTTATGATTAAACTCTTTGGAAATCACAGTGCGTCCTCTGCTTGGTAAATATAACATTCTCTGAAAAATAGAGAAACCTACTGACTTCACCTAACCCAGTGTTGGTGCTTATTTTACCAATGAACCTTTATATTTTTTGTAACTAATATTAACAAGTCCTGGAAGGAAGACATTTTGGGAAATGTCAAGCTGAACAAGGGAAGTTACTAGGTATACCCAGCAATTCCTTTATTCATTTGTGGAACCCTTCAGTTATTTGAGAAAGCTCGATTGAAAGACTACTCTGCATAATCTAATGGGCTAGGTGCAAGGGATGCAGATTTGATCAATGCTTGCCTAAAGCCAGTCTGGTGGACAAGACAAAATTAAATAACAAATATCCCAATTGATTGCTTAATTACAGCTATGATGAGTGCTACAAAAAGAGAAGCACAGGATGCATATAAATTTAAATAACAAGATAAAGGAGGGAAGCTGTGGACCAGCCTTTGTGCTTTGCACCCTGGGACAGATGACTGTAGCTGCTAAAATTGGGACAGTCTCAGGCAAAGCAAGATGCTTGGTCACCCTAGCAGAATGTGACTGCTGAGGTGTTATCTGAGGGTCTTGCTGTGGCAGAGGGAACTCTGGTGGGCCAGAGACGCATCGCTTCCCCTCTCTTGGCCTGACCTTCCGGCTCTCAGGAATGAAGGAGGTAATAGACCTTCTGCCTTCTCACAGGAGGCAGAAAATAGCAAGTGGAAGATGAGGATGGAAGACCTCTGCCAAGTATAGCTGATTCCTAAGTCCTAGGGGTCCTGTTCCTTTAGGGAAACTGTAACTCATGGCTCCCTGAAAGAAATCTTCCTCTCCTCCCCTCCCCTCAGGTTTTTCCAAGAGTATCAGGAGCTACATACACATCCAGGCTTCTAAAACCTCCAGCTACAGGCACTTCCCACAGAGGTCAGGGCAGCACGTCTGCACAATTCCTCCTTCAGAGCCTTAAAACACGGAGGGGAAACCTTTGAGATGCTGCCAGACAGTGCTCTCCCCAGGTAAGAGAAGGACCTGAGCATCTTCCTGCTGAAGGGTCCTGGGCAGGGCAGGCCCTGGGAGTAGTACCTGGTCTCTAGCCCAAAGAACGGGCTTATGCATGGGATTATGCTCCTTGGCTGACTCTCATTACCTGCTGGGCTCGCAATGTCTTCATCTGTAAGGCAGGAATAATAATATTTGTTTCAACTAGTTATTGGGAGGTTAATGGTAATAATGATGACAGTGACAACATTTCAGACTTGACTATCATCTTTCATATTACAAATGTGACAAGTGGGATTAGCAAGGTTATAGATTTGTTAAAGGGAGGGTGACCAACTGTCCTGGGTCACCTGGGACTTTTCCAGTTTTAGCATCGAAAGGCCCATGTACATAGAAACTCTGAGTCCTGGGCAGCTTGGGAGCTTGGCCATGCCAGCAGGTCAATTACTAAGTGATAGAACCGGGGGATATTTGAGAAAGGATTAGTTGTTAAAATTGTAATAACAGTATTATTAATATAGTTATTGTATTTTATTATATACTAATATAGTGATAATCATTATCAAATAAATTTCCATTTCAAAAAAAATAAATTTCCATTTCAATGTAAACCATTTTAAGAAAACCTTTTATATCATAATATTCACCAGACATTAGTGCTACACCAGCATTTGTAGTTTCCTGCCTTCTGGACCCAGAACCTTCAATGTAAGGCAAGACCAAGTGACCTGTTTTGAACAACGAAAGGTGAGTGGGAATGATACGCATCACTGAAGGACAGACCATGTAAAAGTCAGTATGTGATTCTCTATCTTCCTTGCAATAGACATTGGTGGTGCTTCTCCCAGGTCCCTGTTGCTGCCGATGGCCTCATCTCCAGCTTCTGTGAGAGTTGGGGGACTGATGGCTCTTAGCTGTCCCTCTTCATCAGGGAGCTAAGAGCATAAAATCTAATACCAACCCCCTGGTTCAAGCCCAGCTCTGCCATGAATGGCTATATGATTCTGGGTGAGTAACTGACTTCTCTGAACCATAGTTTTCTTATCTCTAAAGGGGAGTCCCTATTCAAGGGTTTGGTGTGAGGATTAAATGAGTAATGCATGGAAGGCTCTTATAATAGTTGGGTATAGAAGTGCTCCAGTTGGCTTTTTTTATTTCTCCTGCTTTATACTGTCTCTTGCATGGTCTGATAACCCACTCCAAAGGTGTTAATGCTATCACAAAAGATGGTTTTGAGTAGCAGATGAAGAACCAAAGTACAGACATACCTAATAGCTTTTTCAGTGCCACTTGGGGCTTTAATGCTGGACTTGAAATAAGAAGCAACAGGGGGATGCTAGAAACACTAGAAGCACTTAGGATTTGCCAGGCACAGCATTATCTTACTTAGTCTTCACATCTGAATTGGAAATTTATATTGCCACATTTTACACATGTGTAAATAGAAGCAGGAGAGATGAAATAAAATTTTGTGACTAGTAAGTGGTGGCAGACTACTAGAAATTAGAGTTAGGATGAACTAATATTTAACAACAAAAATGAAAACTGATATTTAATGAAAAACATCGGTTTTTCATTTCTCCTTAAAAGAGCAAACATGTTTGTTCATTTATTTACTTAAGTGTTATATGCAGTATAACTGTTAAATACCTTTGCCTTTTACAAACTGAACTTTGTATTTTAGAATTACTTTAGATTTACATTCACCAAGTTTGTAAAGATAGTACAGGGGCTTCCTATACAACCTTCACCTGGTTTTCCTCATTGTTAACACATTCCATTACTGTGGTACATTTGTCAAAATTGTTGGTACAGTGCTATTGCCTGAACTTCACACTTTTGTTCTTCAGATTTCTTTGGTTTAGTGATGGACATTTTTTGGTTATTTATTTTTTGCGATGATGAACAGCTCTGTTGTCTCCACCCCAAGCCCATTCTAACACACCCCAGCGTCACCCTCACCCTCTTTACCATTACTGGACAGAACAGTCTCTAAATTCCTTCAGGGCCATCACTCTCAATTCTGAGATGTTTTCTGGGTTTCACCAGCTTTTCCACTTATGTTCCTTGTCTACTCCAGGATATAATCCAAGCATTACTGAATTTTAAGTGAAGAAGCATCTTGACAATGATGGAAAAGTTTGTTTGCTAATGGAATAGTGTTTAGTAATAGGGCAGTGGAATAATAAGTGCCTTTGTTTTCTATGTTCAGTGTTTTTTTATTATTAAAATATTTTAAAATTTACATATACTTGCCATTAATTGTAAATCCCCATGTATTCCCCATCACCATCTCACCAGTGCACCATCACCTCAGTCCCTTATGCTCCCATCTTCCCACAACCCTCCCCCTCCCCTCCCCACCAGGTGTCCCCAGTCTGTCCTTGTCTCCTCATTTTTGGTTTCTGTGTCTTTATTGCTGTTATTGTTATTATTATTATTGTTCTTATTCCTGTTACATTAAGAATTTGGGAAATGTTACTGTAGGATCCTATACTATGGGTATCTGACATTATCCAAGTCAAACCAGGTTGTGGATTAGGAAGTATTTAAATTATTTGTGACCCACAGAGTGAGGGTCATGCATGTGTGTGTTGGGAGGACTGGTGACGGGGAAGGTGAACCACCACAATTGTCACAAGGAGGGGACAGGAAGAGGGAGGAGCTAGATATGTTTGATTTCTGCCTTGTGGTCCACAAGCTAGCAGCTAGTAAATCTAAGATAGGGACTTGAACATTTTCCCCAAAGTTGAGCTTCTGTGGTTCAAAGATTCTTTCAGTAGCTATATTTAATAAATGTGTTATAGGTCATCTGTTGGCTCTTTTACCTATGCTGTCCCCCATGATCTTCAAGGTAAGACTCCCTTATCCCCATTCTCAGGTCAAGAATTGGATTGGAGAGGCCCAGTAACTTGCCCAAGGAGCCACAGTTTGCAGAGGCAGAATAAACATTAGAACTCAGGCCTCTGTGATACTCTTGTTCTTTTATACCCACAATTGCACTCCTTTACACCTCAAAACACAAAACAAAAATCCTTATAATTTGCTGAGCATTAGTTTAAGGAATCTGAAAAAATACCCAAGGAAGGAGACAGGAGCTTCAAGCCAAACAGTGAGGTTTTGTGTATGAAGCGTTTGTCAGTGAGATTGCGGGGTTTAAACCATTCGCTGGAAGTAAAGATTTCAACCTCTCCTTTTTGGTCCTTGTTGAGAAATAATAAGGAATCTTGTTAAATTTGGCTCTTGGTTAAAACTGGCATTTTGGAATTTGGGGGAGCAGCATCTGCAAGAGTGTGTGGGACCCACTTAGTCTTCAGAGCTGTCCAGGGATTCCCTTGGGAATGACTAACTTGTGCTTCCTGGGTCAGATGTTGGAGAGGCCAAGCTGACTTTGAAGGCACACCTCCCCCCCCCACACACAAACAACCACCTATCCCAAAACAAAGTAGTATAAAAAACTAGAGGCACCCCAGTGTGCCCTATTTACAAACTGCTTTAGATTCTTCTGGGTTGTATTTGATTTTCTCCTTCACTGAGAAATGGGGAGTCATCAGAATGACTTATGTGCCAAGGAGAGGACTCCCAACCATCCTTCAACCCCCTTCGCCCCTCGGTCCCTTTTGTGTGACAGGATGCCCTCAATTACTCTCTCTGGGGGGGTCCCAGTTAGAAGAAGATGGAGCCAACCATCTGTTACCGACTCCAGTGAGCAATTTAATTTTCTCTTGTTCCCAACAAGGAGGATTTTGTAAGTACATAAATTACCGTCAGTCCTGGTTAATCAGGAGCATGCCTTCTGCAGGGGCGGAGACGGTTAAGCCAGAGACACCCACTGACCGAGGTCTTTCTGGAGGGTGCTCTGCACTTTGGTGGAAAAGCCGTGTAAGAAAAACAAAAAATGTCAGAGAGGGACACTTCCTTAGCTAGCATTGGATCTCCCCCTTCCTCCTTTTTTTTTTTTTTTTTTTAAACAAATGAGGAAATCAGGAGTGGCAAGGGGAAATGATCTGTCTAACCAGGCAGGGCAGAGTTAGCATGTGAACCGAGGATCCCCAATTTCCAAACCTGATCTTTCCAACACAATGCAAGGTAAAATGAATGGCCCAAGTACCTACCTTTGGCCTTATCCCTAAAGGTGGACTCCATGCACAGTGATCATGATGCAATGACAACCACCACAGAGCTATACCTTATGTGACAGGTATTTAGGTGAGGCGGTTTAGTGTGGCATTAATAGAATGGGTTCTGGAGCCAGGATGACTGTGTTCAAATCCCAGTTCTGTCACTTCATTAACTACGTGACCTTGAGTAAGTTATGTAACCTCTGGGGCTGTAGCAGACATTGTCAGTCCTCGGCAGACATTGCCTATCCTTGTACAGCCCCTTACTATTGCCACCCACTCCAGCCCAACTTTCCATGGCCACCATTTGCATTTGTATTGAAGGGCTGTTCTTCGGTCTTAGAACCCACTTTACTAAGTGCATTGCAAGTTCAGAGCCTACGGGTGGTAATCTTTTTTATCATGATTGACAGATCTGGGGGCTAGCTGCCCTAATTCCCTTGTATCTTAGCTGGGATAATTTCCAGACATGTTTTGCACCACTCTTCACAGTTCCCTGCAGGATTAAGCTCTATTTACCTATGGTGGTAACTGGCTTACTAATGCATCTGTTATTGGCTGCCTTCCTTTTCCCACTTATCACCTGTGTTCTTTGTGACTCTTCCTAAACTGTTGGCGTCCAAATCCTTGTTTTTAACAAATCCAAATCTGCGTCTGATTTGTTAATCCAAGGTAACACAGAACCTCAGTTTTCTCACATATATAAAAGGGCAATGAGAGTTTGTGTATCAAAGAGTTGTTGTTAGGGTTAAATGGGCTAAAAATGCAAAGAATAGATCTGACCCTTATTGAGAATTCAACAAATGTTAACAACATGGTTGATACTCATTCTCATTAATTATCTCATTTTCCATGCTGTACACATGATTACTCCCATTATACAAATAAGATCATCAAGCTCAGAGAGGTTCAATAATTTTCCAAAAGTCATGCAGCTTAATAAGGAATAATGTTAAGATCCACCCACAAATTCATCCTTAAAGTTCTCCTCATTTTTACCTCTGCCAGTAGGGTCAAGGTCAAGGATCCTTCTCCCGTGTTCCCACCATCTTCATCACAGCCCTTGTGCTGCTGTGTTAACGTGGCCCACTTGCTTGCCAGACTTTCCCCCTAGACTTTGAGCTCCTGAAGTCCATGACCTTCCCTGAGGCATCTCTGTTGATTCAGCATCTAGCCTGGTGCCTTGCACATAATAGTCTTATAATATGTGTGTTGAACTAGTGAGCACATAAATGGAGGCAGCAGCAAGCAAGTGGGGAGGTGGGGCTTGGAGTCAATCGCAGGGTATAAGTCTGTGTATGAAACTGGAAGCACTTTGGAAATCTCCCCAGGAAATACTCTTCCTCTCATTCCTGCTAGAGAGATTTGTCATTGTGGTTGACAGGCCTTTTGGGGATTCTAAAATTTCACCGAGGCATCTAGTCCTCTCTAAAGTCTTGTCAGGAAGACAAGGATTTCACATGTTACCACATGGAGATAAGCAAGAATCTAATCCTATAATTGTTTCATTGTGAGGTCGTGCTGGAGAGACAGAAGCCTTCAAGGGCTGTTAAAGAGTCTGAGAATAGCTAGGTAGGAGAAGCGGATCGCCATGAAAGATGTCTAGGACACCCAAACGAGGCTAGAAATGCAAGAATCTAGCAAGGACAGTGATCACTGAACCCACTTCTTTGGAGTGCCTGTGCCCTATGTCAGCCTCCGCATATTTGAGAATCCAGGTTCAAGAGTCAACATTGCTTAGGTTTGAATTCTGCTCTGCTACTTACTAGTTGTGTGCTCTTGTGCAAATTATTTAGTCTTCTATGCCTCGGTTGTCTTATTTTTAAAGCAGAGAGAATATATACATCATCACTGTGCTATCAAAAATAAAAGAGCATGTGAAGAGTTTGGGATAGTGCTATCACATAGTAAGCAATTAGCACTGAAATAAGACTTGAAGGGAGAAAAGGGGTCTAGCACCAAATGACTGCACTCCACAGGAAGTTCAGAATCTAGGATTGAGGTTGCTAACTTTTTTATTACTTGCCTTATTTTTAATAAAGTGTTTAAGCCATTTTACCCAAAAGACATTCATTAATTAAGGGAGCCTAAAGGTAAAAGATGTTGAGGGAACACAGAGCAGCAGAATCTAGTCCAGCCCTGGGTGGGGCAGTGACTGGTAGAGGTCAGGGAAGTCTTCCTGGAGGAGGCAATATTTTAAGTGAGTCTTATGGGATACATTAGCATTAACTGAGCAGAGATGGTCAGAGAAGACTTTCTATAAAGAGAGAACAGCCTGGGCAAGTGGTCTGTGAAACTGACAAATGGTTTGTGAAAGAGCCATCTGAGAATTACTGAAAAGTTTGGGTCTACAGCATTGTGTAGGTGACTGGGGAAGGGTGACTCTACTTTAAGTCCCTCAGTGGTATTCCACTGCTCTTGAGATAGATACAGACCAGGATCCAATACACAACTGATTAAAATATTGTCCCCTGGTCTTTACACTGCTCTTAATTCCACCCGTGTCAGCTTCTTCTACCTCACTCACTCTGCTTTAGTTACGCCGACTGTCTCACTTGGGCTCTTCCCAAAGTAGACTCTGAGTCAAAAGTGCAGATGCAGGTGGTTTCTTCTCTGAGTGTTCCCTTGCAAACCCCATAAGGAAGCTGGAAAAGCAGAAAAGGGAATAGGAAGAAGCTAGGTCAGCGTGCAGTTTCAGGTGCAATTCTAAACTTTTCCTGATTCCACAGGAAGCTTTGGGATGTGAATTATACCTCAGAACTTGTCCAGCTTTGATTCATCCTCACTAGTCATTTGGGGCTAGACACCTGGGGAGGATGTAAACTCCCAGGTACCCTGGATCCTCCATATAGGTAAGGTGTCTCCAGCCTCTAAAGGTCACAGATGTAAGGTGAGCACTGGCAGCAAGTCCTACAGAAACAGAAGGGATCCTAGAGTGTGAGCAAGGGGGACAGGTGTGGGGGTTTGGGAGCCAATAGAATCCATTACTCTGAATACTCCCAGCTTCCCTCTTCCTACCCAAGATCCTTCATACCCACTGTTCCTCTGCTGGGAAGGAACCTTTCTCCCTTAATTCTCTGCCCTTATAAGTCCCTTCATCCTTTAAAACACAGCTAAATACTATTTCATTTCCTTGGAGAAGCAACCTGATCCTAAGACTGGATTAGAGCTACCTATTGTTTGTTGTTAATGTACCCTACATTTTCCTTCCTAGTACCTCATAACAAGTTATAATTAATTACTGTGTAACTAGTCCCTACATAGTAGGCAGAACCCTGTCATTTGTAGGTGATGGAAAAACAAACTTGCTGAAGTGAAAACGAGGGCAGTGGCTTCTGCCACTGGAAAGGGTGTGGGTATGACCGAAGAATGAATGAAGGACAACAGACTGCAGCCCCACGCCCCAGGGCTTGGACCTGAGGCCTCCACGCAGCCAGGCTCTTCTCTTTCTTCATCTCTAAATTGTCTCCTTCTGCTTGGTCTCCTCTCCCACTGCAAATATGGAAGAAAATGCATATATGGGTTTTGTGCCCACCCCTAGAACTATCACCGTGGAGGACATGGAGATGGGCCGCTGTGACTGGCCGGGCCTTGCCATGTGCCCACCCAGCTCAGCAGAAGACACGGTATTGCTGCTGGTAGGTCCCCAGCATCACCTGGCTGAAGCGGCAATGTTCCTTCTCAAAGGCAGCATGGAGGAGCGACTGGGCAAACAGCATTTCCATCTTGTTTTATGCTGTATCTCCCACAAATATTTACAGATGTTACCTGCTATGTTTCAACCACTGTGTGAGGTAATAAGGGATATGAGAGTAAGCAAATACATATTAAGCCTCTGCTTATACTGGACTTTCTGTTGTAATGGAGGAAGACAGAAGATAAGCATGATGTGTCCTGTGGTGGAATGTATTCTGGAGAAACACAAAGCAAGATGCAGAGGGTAGGACATGCTGAATGAATACTGTATTCCACAAGGTAGTCAGAGATGGCAATTTGGAAGGTGGTGCTGGCAGTGCCAGTTGGTGACAAATCTGTGCCATTCTCAGGACTGTGAGCTAAGTCTTCATGCCAGGCGGGCCTGTCTGCTTCCCCCCACCCCTACCCCCTTTCTCCCTTCCTTTCTTACTTGATGGTTTTTCTTGAAATGAGGTCTGTAGATTATGTATCAGAATGCCCTGTGGGGTCAGGGTATTTGTTAAAAATACAGGTTCCTAGATCTCTTCCCAGACCCGCAGATTTCAGTATCTCTAGGTGAGGCCTTAGAATCAATATCTTTAACAAGCTCTGCAGGCAATTCTTGTGCACATTCAAGTTTGAAAACTACTGTCTGAGGCAGTGGAGAGATAAGAGAAACTCTGGAGAGGGAAGAAAGTAGTTTTCATTTGTGTTTTAGAAAGATAACTCCGGAAGCTCTAAGCTCTGTGGAGGGCGCCTGCAGGAGCAGAGCTGGGGCTGCTGTGGAGGATGTGGGGACAGGAGGACATGCCGCTCTCTACCTGCAGAGAGCGTGTGAGGTGGTGACCAGAGACAAAGTTGAGGGGGTTGACAGGAGTTGGCACCTGGTGGGCTGTGGCTGTGAAAGAGAGATAGGGCTGGACCACTCACCTCAGAGCAATGAACTGTGCGCATTCCCTGCCATTCCCTTCCCCTCTTGAAATACTCTGTATCCAGTATACATGGTGGAGTACTATTCAGCAATCAAAAAAGATAAACTAGAGTCATTCATAGAAACATGGATGGAGCTAGAAGGGCTCCAGCGAAATAGGAGGAATATAGGGATTTGAAGCTAAGATGAAGATCTGGCTTCAAATCCCTATAAACCATAGGAATATAGGGAACTAGGAGGAATATAAGGGAACCAAATAAGCGACCAAGGAAAAGAATAATGATAACAACAACAACAATAATAAAAACACAACAAAAAGACAAGGACAAATAGGGGACACTTGGTGGGAAGGGGGGAGGGAGTGGGTTGAGGGCAGAAAGAGCACAAGGGACTGAGGTGATGGTGCACTGGTGAAATGGTGGGAAATCGATGGGGACCACAGTTTATGTCTAATATATATAAATAAAGAAGAGAGAGAGAAAAAAGAAATACTCTGTGTCCAATGAGTGATTTTAGGATCACATATTTCAGTGGTGCTATTGGATAATTCAGCAGGTTAATAAAAAGTCCTTCCTTATTTCTTTTCCTTCTCTTCTTCCTACTGTTTCTTCTTTTTATGAAATGGGTTGGTGTTAGTACTTGTCTAATTTCTGTACCAAGTGTGATTCATTTACTAAGGGGACACCATTAAGGAGGAACCTCATCTTTGTGACATGGGAGTGGGAGATGATGCCACTGAAGAGCTAAGAGACCTGACAGACTAGGATATGGTGGATAGAACTGTTGTTCCAACTGGGAAACTCTGGGGAATTGGCCTTTGTGTTGAGGAAATGGCTCTCCCCCACCATCCCTGTACAGAATCCTGTTAGATAAAGGACAATATTTCCTTATTTCCCTTCACTGTAACTTCCAACTCTGGTGGGCATGCGTATGCTCTCAGTATAGTCAGCTGATGATTGGGTGTGAAGATCCCATGATATAATGCTGATAAAATATTTGGTAGTCAGTATAACTTGTGCATTCTTTTTTTTCAATGAAGCAGGCTGGGTGGATGTTATTAACCTAATTTTACATGCTCAGAAAATTAAAATTACTTGCCTGAGATCGAATAGCTAAGATGAAGATCTGGCTTCAAATTCTGGTCAGAGGATTCTGAAGTTGGTGTGTTTTTTTTACCATTGGCTGGGGGATGGGCAGGCTGTCATGACCTCAGTTAAACAGGCTGGAATTGGAAAGTCGTCTGTTCTGGGGAGGAAGAACACATTAATTTGAGAAGTGGAGGCAACAGCAGCCCAATCCTGTCTCCCCTGGTGACCCTGCCCAGGCCACAGAGTGTGGATCCTGTTTGGTCAGGGAGCAAATCTAAATTCCCACCGATATTTGTTCAATAGCTCAGACATGCTAAGGGTAGCTGTCTTATAAATTATGGAACAGATTAACTGAGTTAGGCCTGAGGCATAAATAACAAAGACTCTCCATCCAGTGACAGAACACAAAGCTAGAGGCAGCAAAGACAGAAAAGGAGCCTTTTCCATTGGTGGCAGAAAAGGAGACCATCTTCTTCATTCAGGGGAAGACTGGCAGGGAGGAAGGTCAGGATGAAGCAGAGGTAAGGGGAAAGGTAAGAGGGAATTCTAGGTAGACAACAGAGTCAAGGAATACAGATCCTTGGAATGTTCTCATTTATTATTATTTTACTGTCCAAACCAGTTGTATCACTGGAGCTCAGAAAGTCAAATCCATGAAATTATTTCCACAAAAGAAGCATTTTATGACATGTCCAGGAGACAGCTGAGTCGGTACTCAGAAAAGGCTGCCTCCTGTGTGGCAAATGAAGGAAGATTATATAGAACAGAAAGGAATATGGGAAAAGCAGGAGTGGAGAGAGCTTTATCCTCGGGTCCCTGGGCTCTGGGAAGTCTAGGACTAGTCAATCATTAGGCTATTTATAATATAAACCCCCCTTGGGTATTCATCGGATGTGACTTTATCAGCTTCATCAGAAGGAGCAATATCTCATTAAGCATTAGGCAACTGTCACCAGCAAGGCCCTGATGAATGAAGGACAGGGGGTTTCATGGCGGGGTCATAGTCCTGTGCAGCACCAGGCAGTGTGATGGCTTTGGTTGAGCCAGAAACTTCCATTCACTGTTGACATGAGGACTTGGTGGTGTCTGTGAGTCATCCAGTAGAAGGATCCAGTGAGTAGCTGAGTGCACGCTTCATTGACAAGAGCAAGAGCTGCAGTAGTTAATAACATGTAAGAGAAGTGGTAGCTAAGAACGTGAGATAAAAACAAGGTCAGGGAGAGCATTTAGAATGAGAAAAAGAAGAGAAATTGAAGATGAACCACCAGCATTTAGTCGACAGAAAGGATGATCCAGTTATAGAGATTAGGACTGAAAGGTTGGAAGCAGCAGAAAAAGTTCTATCAGAGTTCAGTGATGATTGGAATACTGAGAGGAGGATGCAGCAACTGTCAAATGTAGGGAGAGGAAACTTGAAGAAAGCAGGGGAAAAAATTACCCTGACTTACATTTCCTTCTGATCACCAGTCTCTCGTTAGATGAATCTGTTCTGAAGTTAACCAGCAAGGTGTCCCGATGCTGCATTCCACCAGATCAAACTCTTCAAGTTATGAAATCCATGCGGCGGGTCCTTTATTATTTTCTATGTTCTGAAAAATGAACATTTTGAGAACGTAGTAGTGGTCATGAAACCATGTTGAATGATATTGAGGGTCCTTTGCTGGAAATATTTAATGACTTGAGAACAAGAAATTTCAGTGGCATGATTGGAACTGACTAGATTGCCTAGTTGGATGAGAGTGGAGACTGCAAAATTAGATTATTTTTCAAGAAGTTTGACTGAGAAGGGAGAAAGTAATTAGGAAATGTAGAGCATATTCTTTCTCTGATTTCTTTTGACTGTAAGTCAACCTCCTAATATTAGAGTGTAGAGGTTTTGTTTCTTGCCTACTCTTCCTCTGTTGGTGACCTCACCCACCCTATGGCATTCAATGCCATGTATGTAGGGAGAAATCCTAAATTTCTGTCTCCCAGTCAGGTCTCTCTCCTAAATCCCAGATTCATAACCATTCCCAATTCTGCAAGTCAAAATGGAACCCTTGACTTTTCTTCCGCCTAAATGTGTTCCATCTGAAGCTGCCTTCTTATCAGTGATGGTTCATCCTTCCTCATGTTCCCTTCAAAAACCATGGAGTCCTCCATGGCTTTTCTCTTTCTCATCTTCCACCTTCAATACCTCTGGAAGTCTTGTTGGCTTTACTGCTTGTATCCAGAATGCTACTCACTGTCTCCATGTCTACCACCCTCTTTCAGTCCATTATCCTTGCTTGGATTCTTTGAAAACCACCCCCAGTTTTCCTTCTTCTTGTCCTCTTGGGGTCTATTCTCAACAAAGGGTGATCCTTAAAAATCACAAGTCAGATTAAGTCTCTCCTCAAAACCCCACTGTAGACCTCATTTCAGTCAGTCAGAGCCAAAGTCCTTCAGAGCTTAAATGCTGTCTGTCCCCTTAACCCTTCCTCTGACATCACCTTCTGCTACCCTTGCTTACCCTGCTCCAATGTCACTGCTCTTACTGTTCTTCAAAAGCTTCAGGAAGCTCCCACCTTGGGGTTTTTGCATCGTTTTCCTCATCTCCCTATAGAATGTTCTTCCACCGAGTATTTTGTGGTTAACACTCACTTCCCTGAAATCTCTCCTCAATGATACCTTCTCCGTGAGTTCCCTGAACACCCTATTGAAAATTGCAGCTTCTCCAGCTTCCCCTTTCCCACACTGCTGGCTCACTTTACTCTTCCTCCCTTTTACTCATCAGGCTGTTTGTTAAGGGGAGTCGTGGAGACCACCCATGTGAAATACTGCCAAATGTGCAGTCCTGCGCCTTTTGAGGAAGCCCTGCAGTCTGGCTGGCGCCCTGGGTGTGAATGAAAAAGACAGGGTATGGAGGGCCCTCTTGGCTGCTCAAGCTCTGCTTTTTCACACAGCCCACAACCTCATTATCTACTTGTGGGAGCCCAGGCAGTTGCCTCGGGGTACCAGTCAGCTGTGGGAGGAGAGCCTGTGATGCAGACAGAATGCTGCAGTGAATTGGCAGCCAGCAAAGGGGACAGCCCTGCTTCCCTGATGTCATCCCCCAGAAGGGAGCTGTACCACCTGGGAACCCCAGTTCACCCAGGCCTCTCCTGGCATGGGGGAAGGGAGGTGATTTAGTGCCCAGTCTTCTACTACCCCCCAGGAAAATGCTCCTCTTATTGGGATAGTTCTAGTTCAGCACATATTTTTGCCAGGCATTGGATGAGGAGACTGATATCCCTGCCCCTGGGGAGTTCTTGGTTAGGGCAGTGGGAGGAGAGAGCAGGCAAGTCAATACTTCAGCTTTGTGTTGTCAATTAGTGCTGTGACCAAGGGAGCGCAGGCCCTAGTGACACACCTGGGAAAGGGATGTCTGTTCTCTGCTTGGAGGCCTGGTGGAGGTGACCTATAAACCGAATGTTGACTCGTTCTCTCATGCAGTCCTTGTTTCACTCAATCAGCCACTATTTGTTGAGGGAGGATCAGTCATAAGCAAAGAGGTGCTTTGGTATAGGGGATACAGCCATGAATCAAATATAAGTATCCTTTTACCCCTGACTTGAAGGCGTTTAGAGTCTAGAAGATGGATATAACAAGCAAATTACAAAATAAATATACAATTATTATTATTATTTTGCTTAAGGGACATGAAAAAGAGCAGAAACTTTATATTATTTTGTGGGTGGTGGTGGTGATGGTGGTGTGAGAGTGCGGTGGGGGAGTCGGCTTTCTCCCTTCCCCAAGGAAGAGAGGCTTGAAGCAAGAATTGTAAGATGCTAGTGAAGTACCTGTGCAAAGAACGGGACAGAAAACAGCTATAAGAAATGGGGTGGGCAGTAATTCTGGCAGGGGCTCTAAGGTAGGAGTGCCTGGGAATGGAAAGATAAGTAGGGGCCAAACTGGAGGAAGCAGAACTGGCACTGCAAGACTCTGAGTGTGAAGTACAGGCCTTCCACGTCTATTCCAAACCCACCACCCAGACACGTGCAGGACACTTCTCAAAGCCCCTGTCAAGCTCAATGGCTCCTCAGGCTGTGACCAGCAGTCCTAAAGTCAAACCCGAACTGCCTTTCAGGGCTGTGTTCGGAATTCTCCATCTGTATGACTTGCCCATAAAGCCTGTGGCTGGTGTTGCCACTCACTCTGAGTTCCCAAACAGGAGTGCGAGGCATCTGGCTCCCAGCCCAATGGTCAGAACTTGCCAGCTGGGGCTGTGAGTGTCTCTGTGCAGAGCCCAAGTATACAAATAAAGGAGGAATGTAGGAGGCGGAGAAGGCAGAAAGAATGGGAAGAAGAAAGGAGTTAATTTCAAAGACGATAGTGTGGATTTTTAACCCCCACAAAGGATATATTCAGAAATCCTTATAAATTCAGATATTTGCAAATGTCAACCCTAGAATAGGTGAATTTTGCCAGAAAACTTATTTTTCTAAGAGCCATTGTTTTCCCATCTTCATTACTTTTTCTTCTCTCCCCTGCCATCTCCAGCATTAGCTCTGGGCTTTCTTTTTTGGAACTATGATTCACAGAGAATTTTTTTTTTGGGGGGCACATTTTTAGAATTCAATTCATGAGCAATACCTTGTAAACCTCAAAAGCCACACTGAGATATGAATGCAGGGGTTCTCAAACCCACTTGCTAGCAAAGCAAATGGCTCTCAAAAACCAAATTAATGATGCTGCAAAATGACAAATTACTACGTGTCATAGACCTCAGGATCCCCAGAGAATAGTGCACGCGGAGAATGTTGAAGCTGGAATGCTAATGGTGACCTCACCTGGACCATGTGAGGAGGCCTCGGAAAGACTTGGCAACTAGTTCTTCTCTCCAGATGCCACTTGCTCTCGCTCACACTGGACCACAGGTTTAGCTAAGTACTCGGTTACTAAGGAAACCCAAGTTGTCAGTCCTCAGCCATATGGGAATAATGGTGATTTATTTAGGAAAAGCAAGGTTTGTCACTTTAAGCTTACTGCTACAAAATTGCTTTTTGATTACCTCCCTCCTTATTGCATTGTCTTGTCACAATAAACTACAGAAACAAGTGGCAAGGTTAATAATTATGGGCTCCGTTCTTGTCACTCTCAGGGTCCAGCAAGGTCACAGCTGCAGTCTGAGTGTGCCAGACAAGCTTCTTCAAACCCCTCCCCTGAAGAAGAGGTGCAAGCAGGCTGACTCCAGGCAGCTCCCTGCACCCCACTCTCCATGGCCCTAGGAAACTTCCGGAGGCAGAGTGCCTAAAAACCAGCGCTCACAGTTCTTCAGACTCAATCCAAATGCCATCTCCTCTCTGGCTGAATTCATCCAGTCCTTTCTTTGCTCTTTCAAAGCTCACCGCTTGTACCCCTAGTCAAGACAGCTTGTCAGCTTCTCACATGGCTTACCTCGCTTTGCTCCCACAACCTGTACACTGAGGATGTCCTCAACACCCTTGGTTATGGTGTTACTAACTGACCTAGAATCAGTGGCAGAGTGAGAGCCGAGCACAGGGAAAGCTTGACCACTTCTTCACTGAGGAGGGTGGCAGACTGATGCGATGCCCACCGGGTCTCCTTGTACACACACCCTTGGATTCTCTTTTTAGGCTGGGGCTTTATATATTATTTTTTTGTCAACTCATTCTTTTCGCATATTTTGAAAATTCTGGATTTAAAAAGCCTTTCTAGGCCTTGTGTTAGCATCAACTCCTGGACTAAGGAGACCCACCCTTTTTATTAAAGACAAAGTAGTGTCTAGAGCATCAAAACCTGATAAACAACCCCCCTTTTCCCAGAATGGGCTTCCAACTATCTTCTGTAGTATCATGCAATGTTTTCAAGTTAAAATAGCAACAATTTATTGGGTTCTTACTGTGCGCTGAGTACTACTCTAGGTTTTTGTGTACATTTACTCATTTAAACCTTACAACAATCTTATAAAATAGACATTACTATTATCACCAGTATTTTCAGATGGAGAAATTGAGGCACACTGTGAATGTTTGCCAAACAGACCTTGGATTTAGGCACAGATCTTTTGTTAATGAAGTGTTTAATCATCATGCCATCTGTCTGTCATGGTCCATTTTCTGGATTAGGGGGCAAGGGAAAGAATGAAAGGGGACAGGAAAGCATCATTGACTGGGTACCTACTGGGTGCTGGCACTCTGCAAAGAGTGCCAGCTATGCAGTCTCACTTTATTCCTCTAACTCTGTGTTGCCTGCACATTCTAACTTCCAAGGGAAGCTAAGGTGTCCTTCCCCTGACCCTCACTTCTTTGCTAAGAGAAAAAAAACAAAACAATCTCTGATTTATCCTAAGAACATGACAGGGGTTCTTTAGGTGGGAATGGGAAGATTAGTGAGAAAATAAAGAGAATATAAATAAGTCTTGAGAAATGTGTCAATGTTCTGTCTTAGCTAGCCTTTCTCAGGATTCTGTGTTATTCAGGAGTCCGATAGTGTTTAACCAAAGAGAATAACCAAAGAGAGTCGAATAGAACTGTGGGCAGGGCTAAGTGAAACTGGAAGTGACAGTGATGCACTCAGCAATCGGCACAATGGCCTTTGGGTGAGAGAGAGGAAGATGGTGCTACTGGAGCCCAGGAGAAAGGGTCATCCGGCAGGAGCTACAGCCATAGAGGTGTGTACATAATAGGTACTGCCAGAACCCCAGTGCTAAAATCTGGAGGAAGTGGAAGAAATACCCTCCTCTCCCTCCTCTTTCCTTAGATCTTTTGCCATTGTCTCCACTGACTTAACTCAATTGGAAGATTTAAGGGTAAGGGGCCCAGGTGATGCTACCCTTGTAGGCCAGCCTTGTGGCAGCAGAAGGGCAGATGGTAGATCTGGTGGGTGCAGTTAGCCAGTAGAGACTAACCAGCACATATCTGAGTCTGCCTCCAGTTGGAGAGGTCTTCTGCCTTCCTCTCTCGGAGTACAAACGACATCATGAAAGGAGAACTTGACATTCTACTTAGGTGACTAGCTTGGTACTTTAGGGAGAAGTATTCTCACTTTTGGGCTTAGATATAGCAAGGTTCTTCTTGCTGTGGAAATGATAAGACTTGGAAATCTAAGACTGTGATGTCAAGGGAAAGGCCTGAGAAGCAGTTATTTACCCTAATTCTTAGCAGACTCTTAAACTAAAGAAACAAACATATTTCAGACTTTACATGAACAACAAAGAGGGGCCTGTGGCCAAAGTACTGGCTTGTGCTAGATAGTGTGTCCTCATAGAAGGTTGGCTTTTAGAGCTCAACATCCATTCTACCCTCTTGCTAGTGTGGTTTTCTGCACAGCAACATCTTGAAAGGTTAGTGTTGAAGACTCCAAGATTGCCTTGCAATAAAAGTTCTAGATATTTTTGGAGCTTGGCCATCAAACTGGCTTGTGTATGATTCAGAAGGGAAGACTTGCTTCTGCTATCTCTGCTAGAAATGATGTTTGCAGAGGTTTGATTTTTTTTTCACTGCAGCTGCATTAGCAGAGGCTCCATAAACCAAAATCCATAAACCGGCTTCATTGGTTTGAGACGCAATTGTTTGGCATGACACAACTGGTGCAGATGGCAACAGGTGCCATGAGCTCTGTGGAAGCAGCAGTGGTCACCTCCTCATAGTGTCAGTTTCCTGTGGCCATGAAGATGACCTGGGGCTGGTGGTTTCCAGGTAGTGAGACAAGAACTCTCTTGGGGCCTGTGGCATGGCTTTGGGAGTTTATTTCTGAAATTTCAAAGTTAAACTGGTTCTCAGCATTCAATAATCCTCTTGGACATTCAATAGGCTTAATAAATTCCATTTCTGCCTCAGCTAGCTAGGATGGATGCTTTCCTTTGGAGTCTAAACTTGACCAAAAAGAGGAGATTATTGTAGAATATCAACTGTTTAATATCAATGATATTAAACATTGGCAGTGTGCTCAGTGCTCCAAGCACTTTACATGAAATATTTTATTCTTTCAATCCTTAACACAATCTTATGTGTTAGAGGTGATATTAATCCTCATTTTATAGGTGAGAAATCTGAGGTCTGCAAAGATCTGATAACTTGCTGCACATCACCAGATTTTTAAGTGGTGAGAATAGATACATAATGCAGTCTGGTTCCAGGGCCTTGGCTATTGAACCTTTGATCTGTGAGGCAGGTAAGCTGAGGTTTCTGGGATTCCAGATCTCAGGCATCATCTCCTTTTTTGAACATATACTTTAATGCAACCTAAAAAGAAAACAGAGGTCCAGAGACACTGTGTACTTGGACCAAGGTCATGCTGCTTGTGAGTGACCGAGCTGGGATACAAGCATTTCTCCTTACCTTCAAAATCTACGTTCCTGTCCACTTGACAGTCTGTCTCTGCTGTCCCGTGACAGCCCTTCCAATCTGAAAAGACAGCCCTCATATCAGCAACTCCTCCTCTGCAAGTTAAATACTCAGTGTACCTGCAGCTCTACCTCTCCGTGCTCTTCACCTGGATCTCCCGCCCCAGTTCTGAATGTCCCTCTTCAAACCTGTAACCCAGGACAGATCCCAGACTCTGTGGGGTCTGACAAACACAGCAAAGCCCTGGCATGAAAGCTCTCGAGCTCAGTCAGGCTCTCGAAGTTGAGAGGAGCAAATCTCTCTCCTGCCACCATTTTCCTCCACAGGCTTCCCAGTGGGACTGGTTCACTTTGCCTTTAAGGAAGACGTGACATATATATCTCCACACAAATTAAGAGCTTTTATTTTGCCAGACTATTCCAAGCAGGTGGGTGCGTTTGATCTCCCTTCTACTCCAGAGCTGGAGTGGACTTTTGAGGAGTTATTTATGGGCAGAATGCTAATTACTTAACTACAAATATGTAAATACTTTGAGAATAAATTCATCACAATATATTAGGCATCACATTGTAATTAAGCTCAATTAGGTATTATTAGTGGTATTAATGTCATGTTGCTCGAGCCTGTTCCTAATGAATATATTAACCCAGCCTTGCTGCCACCATCCATGTGGGTGCATTATGATGATGACGATAATAGACACATAATTAGAGCATTATTGCTTTGCTTGCAAATTGTGGAGAGAAATGTCAATGTCTTTGGAATCTGAATGACTGGCCTGACTGGATATGTTAGCTGTGGCCTGGGGATTGTGTGCTTTGTTAATAAGAGGTAACATCTTGGCATCTTAGTTTGTAGCCCTTGAGAGAGAGAAGTTTCTGCCTTCCTTCAGGCATAGGGTAAATTCAATATAAACAGGATCAAGGAAAGCCAAGAAGGTGTTCATTACTGAAGTGGTAAGTATATTGTTTCAACTCATAGCAAGAGAGAGAAACCAGATCTGGGCATGAAACAGGACACAGGCAAAGGTGAGGCCAGGCATAGTGTACAAGGAGGCCGGAGTCCAAGAACGCCCTCAGCATCTTCTAGCCTTACAACAACCCTGTAAAGTAGGTACTATAACCCAAATACTCAGAGTAGACAACACCTCAAAGACATGAACTGGTGTTTTCCAAAGTCACACGATATTAAGTAGAGAACCAGGATTTGAACTCAGTTTGCTTGAAAATAGTTGATAAAAGAGTTCAAGGTAGGGCCATGCAGATCTATGATGTAGCAAGTATTTATTCATGGCACTTTTAATAAGAACTTTCTGTGAACTTTTGCTCTTCTGTTCTGGTCGAGGTGCTTTCAACAGACTCAATCAACATGCCTGTCCAAGGTGTTTACCATCTGCCTCTAGAAGGATGAGAGGAAGCTCAGACGGCTAGTGCAGAACAAAGAGAATGATAACATTAGATGTTTTCCTCGGGGTTTTGGGCTAAGTTGGGAGCATACTGTGTTATCAATATATAACAAAGTTTTAGATTTGGGGTGGTGAGGTTGGATATTAATTCTGACTTGGATAAAATTGATGGAGTCAGAGAGAGTGGATAGAGAGTAAAAGAACTTACAAGCTGTAAGCTAGAAGCATAGATGTGACTGAGTGTGAAACACTTTGAATGTTAAAAATGGAAGATGACTTAGAGGATATCCACTGGTTTCATTTTGCTATTAAAATAACTCACTCAGGGTAGCAGCAATCAGGGTCCAAGTAATAAAACCACTCTAGGAATCTTTCAATACAGGGAGTAAAAGCCCAAGGGACTGAGGTGATGGTGCACTGGTGAATGGGAATTTCATGGAGACTACAGTTGATGTCAAATATTTATAAATAAATAAATTAATAAAAAAATACAGGGAGTGGATAATGGGAAATAGAACAAGCTAGGAGCAAGATTGGATAGAGAAGCAACTTAGACACTGTCGAGAGCAGTCGATCCTTTCCTTAGGGCTGGAGGACCTACAGTAGGATATGGGCTTACCGGAAGTCAGAAGTCAAGCTCATCTGGTAGAAATAGGAGCCTTTGGGCCCTGGGAAACTTGAGCGCTGGGAACACAGCAGGGACTGTGTTCTTGCTCTTGCTCAACAGGATCTCAGCAGATCTGGAGCTATGGCAGATTCACAGCTGCAAGAGACAGCACCTGAGGTAGAGTTAGATAAGAAATGTCCTGGTTTTCCTCTTCTCTCACCCTCCAATCTTCTATAAGAGTATCTCAATGGCTATACCTACTGAGAAGCCAGTAGTTAAAGGAATCTGGAAAATGTAGTCCTGACTACAAAAAGGAGCAGAGAAAAGTCAGGGAAAGGGATCTGACAGTAAAAGGGAAGAACTGGGTATAGGATCTAGGTTTTCTGCCTTCCAATATAGTGTTTCATGTTGAAATGACAGTGTGATTTATTCATCCTGAGGGATTCCTATTAAGAGGGAATAAGGTGGTGATGAAGATGGTCTTAGGAAAGATGATCTTAGAAACTTTCCCATATTGCTCATCATGCTTTGTATGAAAATGTTTTCCAAGAACTTTCTCAAAAAATACTTCATATAATTCTTACAGATCTTATGAGGTAGACAACATTAATCTTACTTTATAGATGAAGGAATAAAAGCTAAAGGAGGCTGAGTCTTACAGTTTCATGGCCTGGTAAGTAGCACACCAGAATTTGAAACTAGATATAGTATTGCTGTGTGACTATTCTCTTATCAATATCTAGTAGATTCTAGTAGTCTGTGAGCTCCTTGATGACAAAGACTTTTAGTCATCTCTGTCTCACCACAGTTATGCTGAATTACTGAATGTACGCATGCATAACTGAGACTCAAACCTAGTTCTCCTGCTCCTTCTTGCCACAGGTCTCTCTTCCAAAGCATCACTTTTGCAAACAGAGGGAGTTGTTGGCCATTATTGGGACTGATATAATGTGTTTATATAAAGTTCCAAGCCATCCTTTCTTTCCCTTTTAACAGGAGAGATCATTAAGTTCTCTTTCCAAGGCTTTAGTTTTGCTGAGTTAGCAATTCCTGATCAATTAGACTAAGGAGTTTTCTCTGAACATTCCAGCTCTCGATTTTTTATTTTGCAACAGAGTTATAACAGAGGGTAAAAGAGCAAGGAAGTATTAGAGGCAGACTTGCACAGTGCCATGGTGGGGGTGGGGTGGAGATGGGAAAGAAGGGTGGGCTACAGTTAGAACAGTCTTCCCCTTCCAACAGGCACAGAGCCCACCTAGTTTTGTCTAGATGGGGTCCAGTCCTGAGAAGAGCAAGAGCAAGAATTGAAGCAATTGCAAGTTTCATAGAAGGAGGGAATTCAACATGTGTACTCTCATCCCATTTCCTAGTTGAGGAAATGGGGGTCTAAAGAGACTTTCATTCATCCAAGGTCAGAGTGACTTGGTTTCAGGGCACAGATTCAGTCGTTCCTTAAGCATTTACCTGTACCTAGGCTTCTGTGCTAAATGGCATCTATGACGCTTGCCTTCCCAGGACCTATTTTCTTTTCTCTGGCATCCTGATTCTTTTCTGGGGATTTGATCCTTCTGCACTAGGTACAGTCATAGTGGGCCTGTCAATCAAAGTACCCTCCCATGCCCCCAAACACTCCCAGTCCTGGGACTGGCAAAAGAGTGAAGTTCAGGCAATCTGATTCTCTATCCCTGGAATTCGGAGTGTTGTGATCTGGAGACTGGAAAGAGAGACCTGCATTCAGGATGCAGGGACCACCTTTGCTTCTTGGTCCCTAGGTCCTGCTTGAGGCCTTTCCCAGACCTACTACTTCAGTTTTTCCTTACAGTCTGAGTACTCTCACATCTTTCTTTATTTGGTTAAGATAAGTAGAGCTAATTTTTACTGACTGTAACCTAAACATCCTAAATGATCCACTTTCTTCTCAACCACTGTACTTAGGAACAGCAAAAAGGCAGGGAGAGGAAGGTGTATGGTGCCTCCCATGTGGGTGGTCCTTTCTAGTGCTGTCCAGTAAATACATCCTGTGATCCAACAGGAAATTTAAAGTGGCCTCCTACTCATCTTACAAAACTACAAAGAAGTTGCATTTTAAAAAATGAATTTTATTTAATTCAATATATTCAAGGGATTATAATTTCAACATGTAACCTCACAAAAATTATTAATGAGATTCTTTGCTTTCCTTTTTCATACTAAGTCTTTGAATCCCTGTGTACATTTTACACATTTCAATTTGGATGCTAAATTTTCATCAGAAAGTCTTCATCAGTATTAAGACTTCATAAAATAGACAGTTGAAAGAGTAGATTCACATGTCCAAATTGTGAGTACTTGGAAGTCTTCCAATAATTGAATTGAGTATTAGTTTTTAAATTTCAATTTAATTTAGAGATTTAGTTCTTTAGTCACACTAGCCGCCTTTCAATTGCTCATGACCCGCTAAGCTAGCAACTACTGCAATATGCCATGTCTCCCTTTAGAGTACCAAACCCTCATCCCATTCCATGTTTTGTTAAAGCTTCTACATCATGGTGGGAGGGTGGGGTGGAGAATTGTGAAGATTGTCATCATAATTAGCATCGTCATACCCATGCTCCAGGTGGGAAAATGGAGATCCAAAGCGATGAAATGAACTGCCCAGGATTACAGTGCTGGGGCAGAGCTAGGTTGAGAGCTTGAATCGGGTCTTTGGAGAAGTGCTGGATCAGTCTCTCAGTTCATCCATGTGGGATGACCTTATACAGCTAAGGCTCAACGCCCATGTGTTGTTGCAAACAGCTGCACACTGCTTGTTTTCTCTAAATGTAAAACTAGAGAGCAGACTACATCCTCTTTGAGACTCCTTGTTGCTCCAGTGTTGCCCCTCAATCTGGGGGCATATGGTGGAGGACAGAATAAAATAAGAGCTGGTATTTCTTTTTTTTTTCCTTAAAGATTTATTTATTTATGCATACAAGAACTGGGGTACAGGCCAGAGGTGCGGGGGTTGAGAGGATTCACCAGAGGCAGAGCAGGGAGCAGAACAGGCAGATCGAATGAAACACACTGCTGACAGGAGCAGCGGGCTTGGCAGGAGAGGTCTGCTGCACCATGTGGATCACCCACCCTGGCTGATGGCAGGGATTGAACTCGTGCTGCAGTGGCTGCGGTTTGCTTCATAGTGCATTGCTCGACCCACTGCACCACCAGGGAGGCCCCAGAGCTGGTATTTCTTGAGGCCGACCTTGTGCTGCACCCAGGTTAAGCACTTACTTGGGTTGCCATGGTTGGTCCTCACAATAACTTTGCAAAGAGGGGCCTAGTCATACTCACATTTAATAGAGTAAGAGACTGAAATCCAATGACTTGCCCAAATCCAACAGGCAGTTGATACAGTTAGGACCCAGGTTCTCTGGCTGTAGTGCAAGTGCTTTCTCCGCAGGCATCTTGGCCTCTGAAATGGAGACTCAGTGGGGCAGGGTTTCTGTTTTGTACACTGCTGTGACCCTGACACAGTTGGCACTCAACTTGTTAAATGAATGAGCATATGAAGGTAGGGAGAAGTGAGCCCACTGTCGCACAAACTTAGTTCTTACACTTTTTGGTCTCTGGGGTATTTCCCAAATGCAGGTCATTATTTGGTATCCTACATAAACAAATTCCTGAAAACAGTCATATTTTCAGATGAAGTGGAGATACAACTTTGGCATCTGCTTCATCCTTTTTGTCTCCTCAGTAGCATATGTCTGTGCCCAGAGGGCAGCCAGGGACTGTGAGCAAACCCAGTGGAGTCTGTGTTGAAGTGGAGTGAATCTCAGTTCTCTTGCTGAAACTAGATAAGGAAAATAATAAAGGCTGTGATGGCAAGTACCACAATCCACATGACCATATGACAATATTTTTATCCAAATGTTTCATGTGATTAACATTTTTAACTTTTTCTGATACCCTTTCTCCATAACCTATATCTTTGGCTATAAGTGGGTTAATATTTTACCATACCAGCTCTAAACTTGGAATTGAAAGACCTTTTATTTTTTTTCCTAGACCTGGCATTTATTTGCTGTGTGACCTTGGGAAAATTTTTTCACATCTTTGGTAATCTTTAAAATAAAATTAAGGTCTAAAAACCTTATTAATTTATGACCTTCTATAGTTCTACAGAGTTATAGCTACTTATAGAAGTAAAATACTACTACACACACAATTCTTTGACTATATCATCCATCCATCCACCCCCCCCCCCCCCCCCCCCCCCCCCCCCCCCC
>JAGFMF010011617.1:6026579-6039955 GCA_019455555.1 Galemys pyrenaicus | reverse complement strand
GTGCCATTCTTACTGGTGTAAGGTGGTACCTCATTGTGGTTTTAATTTGCATTTCCCTGATTATGAGAGATGTTGAACATTTTTTCATATGCCTGTTGGTCATTTTTGTATGTCCTCTTTGGTGAAGTGTCTTTTAAATTCTTCTGCCCATTTTTGGATTGGATCGTTTGCTTTGATTTTCTTGAGTCTTGTGAGTTCTTTGTATATTTTTGTGATCAGTCCCTTGTCAGTTGTATGGGGTGCAAAGGTTTTTTCCTGATCAGTGGGGAGCCTTTTCATTTTGGTTAATGTTTCTTTTGTTGCACAGAATCTTTTTAACTTGATATAGTCCCATCTGTTTCTCTCTCATTTTTATTTCTTTGGGGGATGCATCTTCAAAGGTGTTACTGAGATGTATGTCTTGTAGTGTTATACCTATGTTTTCTTCTATTTTATGGTTTTGGGTCTTATATTCAAATCTTTTATCCATTTTGAGTTGATTTTTGTGCATGGTGTAAGGTAGTGGTCTAGTTTCATTTTCTTGCATGTAGCTGACCAGTTTTGCCAGCACCATTTATTGAATAAGTTGTCCTTGTTCCACTGCATATTCTTTCCTCCTTTGTCAAAGATCAGGTGTCCACAGATGTGTGGTTTTACTTCTGGGCTTTCTATATGGTTCCATTGGTCTGTGTGTCTGTTTTTGTTGCAGTACCAAGCTGTTTTAATTACTATTGCTTTGTAGTAAAGTTTGAAGTCTGGGAGTGTCATACCTTCAATCCCCTTCTTTTTAGCCAGGAGAGTTTTGGCTAATCAAGGTTTTCTGTGTCTCCATATGAATTTCATCAATATTTGTTCAATTTCTTTGAAGAAGGTCATTGATCTTTTTATTGGAATAGCATTGAACCTGTAACTTGCTTTTGGAAGGATGGCCATTTTGATAATGTTGATTCTTCCTATCCATGAGCAAGGAATATCTTTACATTTCTTTGTGTCTTTTTCTATTTCTTTTAATAGTGTTTTATAATTTCTCTATATAGGTCTTTTGCTTCTTTTGTTAGGCTTATTCCTGAGTATTTGATTTTTTTGGTCTCAATTGTGAAATTAATATTTTTCTTGATTTCTTCTTTTTCAGATTGGTTGCTTGTATATAGGAAGGCTACTAACTTTTGTGTGTTGACCTTGTAACCCGCTAATTTGCTAAACTGGTTGATTGTTTTAATTAGATTTTCTGTAGAGCTTTTAGGGTTTTCTAAGTATATTATCATATCATTTGCAAATAGTAATAGCTTTACTTCTTCTTTCCCTATTTGGATGCCTTTTATGTCTTTTTCCTGCCTTACTGCTCTGGCTAGGACTTCCAGTATTATACTGAATAGTAGGGGAGAGAGAGAGGGCATCCTTGCCTTGTTTCTGATCTTAAAGGGAATACTTTCGATTTTTCACCACTGAGGATAATATTGGCTGTGGGTTTGTTGTATATAGCTTTTATCATGTTGAGATATGGTCCTTCTATCCCAAGGGTTTCAAGAGTCTTTATCATGAATGAATGTTGAACTTTGTCAGATGCCTTCTCTGCATCAATAGATACGATCATGTGGTTTTATCCTTCCTTTTGTTGATGTGTTGGATTACATTGATTGATTTTCGGATATTGAACCATGCTTGTGCCTCTGGGATAAATCCCAATTGGTCGTCATGTATTATCCCTTTGAGCATTGTTGGATTCTGGATTTTATTGAGGATTTTTGCACTGGTGTTCATTAGAGAGATTGGCCTGTAGTTCTCTTTCTTTGTGTTGTCTTTATTTGGTTTTGGTATTAGTGTAATGTTGGCTTCATAGAACGTATTTGGTAGTATTCCTTCTTCCTCAATTTTTTGAAAAAGTTTGTGTAGGATAGGTACTAGTTTGTTTCTGAATGTTTGGTAGAATTCATTTGTGAAGCTGTCTGGTCCTGGGCTTTGTTTTTGGGGGGAGTGCTTTGATTATTACTGCTTCAAACTCACTGCTCGTAATCGGCCTGTTTAGGAGTTCTATTTCTTTGTTTAATTTTGGATGGTTATATCATTCCAGAAACTTTTCCATCTCTTCTAAATTGTTGAGCTTGTTAGTTTATAGCTGTTCGTAGTATTGCCTGATTATTCTTTTAATCTCTTCTGGGTCTGTTGTGATTTCCCCTCTTTCATTTGTGATCTTGTTTATTTGTGTTTTTTCTTGTTTTTCCTTTGTTAGTCTGGCTAGAGGTTTATCAATTTTATTTATTTTTTCAAAGAACCAACTTTTGGTTTCATTGAATTTTATGGATTTTTAAAATTTCTATTTCATTTATTTCTGCTTTAATTTTTATTATTTCCTTTCATCTAGTGGTTTTAGATTCTTCTGTTGTTCTTTTTCTAGTTTGTTAAGTTGGACAATTAGATTGTTTCTTTGAGTGTTTTCTTGTTTGTTGATGTGAGCCTCAGTTGCTATAAACTTCTCTCTTATTACCACTTTTGCTGCATCCCATACATTCTGGATAAGGTGTCTTCATTGTCATTCAATTTGAAGTATTTTTTAATTTCCTCTGCGATCTCCTCCACAATCCATTGGTCTTCTAGTAGTGTGGGTTTCAATCTCCATGATGCGGGTAGGTTTCTTGTCTTCTTTTCACGATTACTTTCTACTTTGATGCCTTTAAGGACAGAGAATATAGTTGGAATGATTTTGACCCCACTGTATTTGTTGATATTGGTCTTATGGCCCAGTGTGTGGTCAATTCTGGAGAATGAGCCATGTGCACTTGTGTCTCTACATTTTAAAGAACATGTAAATGAATGTTTTTTTAAAATCACATTTGAATAGCATTTAAGACCTCATTCTTTCATTTTTAAAGACTTTTAAAAAGAGTAGTTTTCAGTTTACAAAAACTTAAGAGGAAGATTCAGATATACCCCTAATTCTGCTAACCTTGCACCTCAGTAACTTCCCTTTTTATTATCATTACTCATCAGCATGGTGTATTTTTTCTTACCAAAAATGAACCTACACTGACAATCATAGTCACTCAAAGTCCATAGTTTACTTAGTTTGCTCTTGGTGGTGTTTATTTTTTTAAAAGATTTATTTATTTATGTGTACAAGAACTGGGGTACAGACCAGAGGTGCCAGGGCTGAGAGGAATCACCAGAGACAGAGTAGGGAGCACAACAGACAGATTGACTGAAACACTGCTGAGGGGAGCAGTGGGTGAGGCAGGAGAGGTCTGCTGTTCCATATGGTTCCTGGCCGGGGATCAAACTCGTGCTACAGTGACTGACAATAGCTTCATAGTACTGTGCTCAACCCCTTGTGCCACCAGGGAGGACCTAACTGATGTTCTTTATTCCATGGGTTGGACAAATGTATAATGACACATTTCCATCATTTAATATCATGCACAGTGTTTTCACTGTCTAAAAACCCTCTGTACTTCACCTATCCATCTCTCTATCATCTTTACCTTCTGCTCCTGATTTATTCTTACCCCCACACCCTCTGGTATTTTTATTGGCTCCATAGTTTTGCCTTTTCCAGAATGTCATGAGGTTGGAATCATATAGTATGAAATGTTTTCACAACGGCTTTTTCTTTCAGTAATATGCATTTAAGTTCTGTCCCTGGCCTTTCATACATTGGTGATTCATTTCTTTTTAACACTGAATAATAGTCCTTTGTCTGAAAGTACCACAGTTTATTTAGCCATTCACCTACTGAAAGATAGTGTGGTTGCTTCCAATTTTTTGGCAGTTATGAATATATAAAATACATTCTTTTACTCTATCTTGAAGTGATTCTAATAAACATTATCTCTATTTTATAGATGATGTAAAGAAGTGTAGAGATAGTCTAGGGGAGATACATAGCTTTTCAAGGATACTTATTTAGGAAATGTTAAACCTGCCCATAGTTTGAATCCTGTCTCTTTCCTTTTTCTCTACAAATATTTATTGATTATCTGCTCTGTAGTGGATATTGTAATGCCCACCATGGTGATACAGGCTGCCTGCCTCAAGGAATTTTCCTCTCAGATTCTAAATAGAATACATGTGCCACATTCTAGCATGGAAGGTAGGATATAATCAATGCCAGCTGACTACTGCAAAGATGAGTTTTCCATGAGTACAAAGAATATGGTGGGGTAGAGGGGAAGGTGGGTGCTGCTTCTGGCTGAGCAGATCATGGAAGACTTGGCAACTGTGCTAAGCCATGACAGGTGATAAAAGGGGTTAAAAAATAAATTCAGCATGATTTGATTTGAAGTGATGAAAACCTAATTCAAAGGAGTTTAAGAAAAACGAGAGCAGCAATTGTCTCTTGTACTGGGTACCCAGTTAAACAGCGATTCTAAGCAGGTGTCCACACCAGAGGCTCAAATGATATTATCTTGCCTCTCTGTCTCTTTTGCAGACAGTCTTGTGACTTTGCTTTTCCCTAGTTAACATTATTCCCCATGATTCTTTTTGACAAGCAGTCAAGATGGCCTGGAAGCCCTGTGAGGAAGACTCATGTCCTCCTACTTGAATAGTAAGGGAATGGTAACTCCAGTGTAGAAATCAAGAGAAGATCTAGATAGTTTTTTTTTATTTTTAATTTTTAAAAAAGTATTTATTTATGCATACAAGAAATGGGGTACAGGCAGAGGTGTGTGTGGGAGTGTAAGAGGATTCACTAGTGACAAGAGTGGGAAACAGAACAGGCAGATTGACTGAAATACACTGCTGAGGGGAGCAGCGGGCAAGGCAGGAGAGGTCTGCTGTGCCATGTGGGTCACCTCCCTCGCAGGCGATTGAACTCACACAGCAGTGGCAGCAGTTGCTTCTTAGTGAGATGCTTAACCCCTTGTGCCACCAGGAAGGCCTCTGGCTATTTTAATTTGGGTTACATCTTAATACCTGAAGCCATCTCCATTACCAAAGAGTGGGTTATTCTTTGTGGGCGATGGGGTCAGATCAGGGAATCTGGTCACATGGAATATGTACCTCAAATGAAAGGATTCTATTTGAAAAAGGTGTATGAAAATGTTCTGAGAAAATCCAAATCCTAAATGCCCTATATGGGAAATGTTCCTGAGAGAATAAAGAGCATAAGCAAAGGCCTATATAGGGAAAAGTCTAACCCATGATGGATATGTACATGTGTGTAATAGTCCCCTCGATAGTACAAAATTGAGAGGTAAATTTGTAAAAGTAAGTTGGGGCCAAACTGCAGAAATCTTTAAGTGACATACCAGGGATCCAACATACAGAGGGTTTCCCCCTAAGTGTGTTTTCTACAAAAGGAAAGTTTAACTCACATCCCTGCCTTGTCCTCTCTGTTCATCTATGCTGAACTCCTATGATGCTTTGAACTTTCCATATGTTCTCTTTATTCCAAGACTGTTCTCTTCCCTCTTCCAAATAGTTTTTTCCTTCTTTGCTTGAAAACTTCTGTTCGGCTCTAATGTCTCACCTAGAGTCACTGCCTCCAAGAAGTCTTCCCTGACTATATCCCTCCAATGTTGTAAATGTTCACACAACTTCACTGAACTGTAGATGCCTGTTTACTTATCTGTGTCATTCGCTCCCATCTGTGTCATTAGCTCTATGTTGTGCCTTGTTGATAATATTCTTATCCCCATTTTACATACAGGGAAACTGAAACAAAAACAGTTAACTAATTGCCCAAGATGAAATGGAGCTGGAATTTGAGTTGAGGCAGTACCTTTATAACTTTCTCTTAACATTACTGTTTAACTATGTGATATTAGGATTGTATTCACAGGCTTACCATGCTTGTCCAGTAAATATCGATTGTTTTTATAAAATAAGACAAGTGAATGAAAGAAAGAATGGAAAAAAAGGGTAATGAGATTCACATCACAAGCAGAGACCTGAAGGATATCAGTGTGGTAGAGTCCATTATGTTTAGAGCATTGGATTAGATAGTCTCCACATTTCCTTCCAAATCTTATTTTTCCCCTTCCGGCAAAAAGAGACATTTGAAGGCTTTTGAGCAATCAAGTGACCCAGTCACATTCATTCTTAGAGGAAATAACTGGGAGTTGCATGTAGAATGGATTAAAGAAGATTGCAAATGTTTGGCTAATAGGTTTTACTACCACAATCTCCTGGTAGCTGTGATTAGGAAAATTCTCTTCTGTTAACATAAGACAATGACTTCTAAATGGTGGCCTATAATTTGAGAAGTTTAACCCTTCTAACCTGGGTCCTTTTTGAAATCCAAATAGATATGCGGCCATAGCGTAGTTGGGTTGGGGGTACCATGTTGTGTTGGAAAAGGTCTTGGGCTTGAAACAGAAATGTCTGAATTCTGTTTTTGCTAGGGGACTCAGTGTTCTCATCTGGAAAATGGGACCAGCAATCATTCCAGCCTCTTCATGGGGGTGAGATCCTTGATGGAGGTTAAAATACTGGAGTGATACAAAGTGCAGTGTGTGTGCAGGAACTGTATCTGTTTTAGGTGGAGGAAGCAATCAGTTCAGCTCTATCTTCCTGCTCCGTTTTTTAGATTCTCCAAGGAGAGAGTGTTGTGGGAGAAGGCAAAAGAAAGGGCCACATCAGGAAGAAGAAGCAATTTTCCAGAATCATAAATTCCATCTCTAGACCTTAACAGACTGTAAAATTGTTATCTGAAGACTGGAAGTGATTTATCGAAAAATAAAAACTCCCCCTCCACTGCAGGAAGCATCCTTAAAGCTCTTATATATGATTTCATAAAGCTGCGTGGTATCTTTTCAATTCCTTCACGGGGCCGAGTGGGCCCAGAGCCCAGCATGCTGATGAAGTGGAGGGGTGGCTCAGGCTTAGAAGGAGAAAAATCCAATTACTCTTGCCCTGGGATAAAGGAATTCTGGGGATTTGAAATCACTGGAGCATAATTGGAATTCTAATAAAATGAGGGGCTTTCTTTGGGGTGTGGGTGGGAATGGAGGTGGTGTGTGGGGAATTACAGATTCCCAAATCAGCTGTGGGAATGGCTCCAAAAGACGTTGTCATCAGACTAGTATTTTGCTGCCTGGAATTTTCCATAGTGTGGGTATACTTGTGGGCAGCTGGAGCAAAATTGGGAAGAAAGTAAATTGCGCAAACTCCCAGGTCCCTTGGTGGAATAGGACCTCCAGTAGGGTTGACAAAAGTCTGGCCAGACGTCAGTGACCCAAGCTAGCATTCATGTCTACCCATTAAAACCAAGAACCTTTGAATGAGGGCCCTAGAAACCTGATAGCTGATATAACCCCATGACGTGAAAATGAGATCTAGAGAGGATTGTCCTGAAGCCATGAGCCTAGGAATAGAACTATAGATCTTACATCCAGCAATTTAGAAGTCACCAGTTTAACATCCCTCTCTGCAGATATCACTGCATTGTCCCACACAGATGAAGTCTGGTTTATATTTGGATGAATATAGAAACAGAGAGCTCACTACATTATTTATCAGCTGGAAAGTTCCTATAGAAAGTTGAAAATGGTCCCTACATAACTTGGGAACAGAGGTCCTGAGTCTTTTTGGTTGGTTGGTTGGTTCTTGGTTTTTGAGCAAAGGTGAAATAATCACATCAGATTTTTGAGGCTTCATTTTTTCATCTGGATAAAAAGGAACTCTAGAAGTGTTGTGAAGATTCAATAAGAATTGTTATAGGTATTTAGCTTAAAACAGACCATATGTTTAACAAATGCTATTTTTACTGTCATCTGTAAAATGGGGATACTTAACAGGGTCTCTGTGGGTATCACATAAGGTACTTTATGAAGACCGCTGTAGGGTAAGTAAATTGCTCAGGCTTTTATGCTGCTGGCCTCTGTGACTATCATTGTGGCCTTGAATGCAGGAGGTGCTTGGGACCGTGGGCGTGGGGCACGCATGCCTGATGGTGGACACCTGGAGCATGCATATGTGGGCACGCGTAAGTGGGCACACCTGAGCTTGGAGGCGGGGCTATGTGGTCAGCATCAATCAGAGAGAATCAGCTACAGCAGCTGAACGGTTGCGCAGGCATTGGCAATGAGAGGCGGCGGGAGGAAGAGACCATGAAAGAACTCTGAAGAAAGCCCAGAAGAAAGAGTGTATATAGACTTGCTGCCCACAACCCGGCCCCCTGCCTGCCCTGCACCTGGTTTCCTCTCTACAACCGCCAAGGAGATGCTTCATATAGAGGTGGTAACTGACAATTCTGTTTCTTTTCTTAGCATTGTCCATGTCTTCACATGATTACCTGTGAGCATGTCTTAGACCCTGTTTTAAATGTTAAGCTTTTTGAAGACAGGGTTCATGCCTAATTCTTCTGCGTCCTTACCATGCTTGCCTTTTAGAGGGACTTCTGTGCATGTTGAATGAGTTTGGGAAGCTCTTGCGTAAACCTCTTGTCTCAGGACCCTTCACCATCACCGCCGCAGGAATCTATGTATCAGGGCCTCCAGGACCTGAATCTCTGCTGGCGTGTCTTATAGAGCTCCCAGCAACACTTCTCAAATTGCCCTTTCCTCCTTCTCAAGTCTGATTCCTTTCATCTCCCCATCACCAAATTCTTAAATGCTCCAGTTGTGTGTTTTCTTTCTCTCCTTGAAGGCTCTTTTCATTATAATGTAAATTGATACTCTCTTTATCCCTCTTCTCCCCATGAACTAGATTTTCCACTTATTCATTCCTTTAATAAATATTTCGACAGACACTGCTCTGAGCACTAGGGATAGTGTGATGAACAAGAAAGACAAGGTTCATATTCTCCAATGGGGCTTATGTTGCAGTGGAGGAGAGAGAAAATAAATACAAATAAATCACTATTACAATTTAACAAAATACTGCCTGTAATGAACTTTATAACACGATATGAACTTGACTCAGTGGGCAACTCTAGAGTGCTCAGAGAAGGCTGGTGTGAGCATGTTTTAATTGAGGCATGAATGATAAAGAGTTAATTACATGGAGACCTGGGAAGAATATTCTGGATAAAAAGTGTAAAGATCCTGAGGTTTCTGTATTTTAGGTCATTGAATCTCATACTTAACATGTACCAGAATCATCTGGAAGGCCATTTAAACTGAGATTGTTGACCCTGTCCCAGGAGTTTCTGCTCAGGAGATCTGGGGTGAGGCTGAAACATTTACATGTCTAACCTGTTTCAGGTGATACTGATGCTGCTGTACCATGGGCTACCCTTTGGGAGCCACCTTATTATAAAAACAGGACATCAAGATGAATGGAACTGAGTAAGTTAGGAAGCAAATAGTAGGAATAGAAAACTGAGAAGCAGGACAGATCACATGGGGTTTCTTAGAATACAGAAAGCAGTTGGATTTTCTTCTAAGGGCAATGAGTTTTTTTGAAAGGGTTTTAGTCAGAAGCTGATATGGTTTATTTTTTTCTTTTTTTTTGGTATCATGGAGTGTGGATTTTGGAAGACAAGAGTGGAAGCAGGGAGAATTGATGAGGGTGTGGCAGGGTGACAGGTGAGAAAGGAATGTCTTGGCCTGGGATAGTCACAGGGCAGAAGCTGGAGGGACAGATGACTGGACCGGAGTGGGACAGGATACTTTACCCTAGCACTACTGACCTATGGGACTGGATAGTTCTTCATTTTGTGTATGTGTGTGAATGTGTGAGCTCCTGTGTGGTGTAGAGTCTATTGAGCATCATCTCTGGCCTCTACCCACTAGATTCCAGTTGCATCCCCTCCCATATATGACATCCTAAAATATTTTTCGATGTTGTCAAATATCTTTTTGGGGTAAAGGGCAAAATCACCCCTGTTTGAGAACTACTGGTTCTCAACCAGTTCATCTTTCTTTCATTTATTCATTAACTCTGTATCTGCAGCTGGGATTCTAATAGGTGTCAGGATATGACTGAACTAAACAGACCAAATCCCTCTCACGATGGAGTTTGCATTTCTAGCAGACAGAAGAGGTGGGAGGTGACTGAAAGCCTCAGGGATGCAGTGGTGTGTGAGCACCAACCATTCTCTCAGATCCTCAGCACAGAACTCTTAACAAAGACCCAGCAAAAAGTCGAATGTACAAAGACAACATCATCTTTTTTTTTTTTTTTAAAGACAACATCATCTTTAGCAGTGTAGGGTAAATGGAAAAGTGGCAAGGCTTTTCCGCCCTCCCACCATTGGTGTGATGATGGACACCTGAGATTCTGCACGCATGCCTAGTGGGCATGTGCAAATGAGTGCACCTGGGTTGAGACACGGGGCATATAAGGGTGGCATTATGAGGACGCCAGCAGAAGAGAAGCAGAGAGGGAGACAGGCAGAAGAAACAGCAGTAGGAGCAGAGAAAGCAGAGACCAAAGAGCCCAGAGAAAGTAAGATGTGCTGGGGGCTAGGAGGGCTGCCAGCCTCCTGGCCCCTTGGCCCTCCTGCCTGCCGTGTACCTGGTCACCTCTGATAAAAAAAGCCTAATGAAGCCCCTGAGGTCTCCAGGACTCCTCCTTTACCCATCTTCTCGGAATCATCGAGAACTTGGTCTGTGCTCCTGCTAGCACCACAAACAGGTAGGGAATGCAGGAGAGATGGGGGAGGAGAGGAGGAAGAATGGGATATTAATAATCTTGATATTAATAATCTTGTCACAGATATAAATGAATTTTGGAGACCAGAAACATTGAATGACAGTAGGCCAAAATGCCACATCTCTATTTCTTGGTTACTAGAAGTGATCTCATTGACATACCCACCCTTTGTCAGGTGCCGTCCCAAACATTCTACATAGATGGAACTTCAGAAAAGTATTATTTGATATTTTTATCTTCAGCCGAGGAATGGATTCAGAGAGGCTACGTAACTCGTGCAAGGTCATACAGCTAGTAGAGAGCATGGTCAAGCTTCCCACTCCCAAACCCGTGGTATATTCATTAAACTCAATCACTTAAGAATCATTCTTTTCTGCAGCTTCACTGGGGCCGGAGGTAGAGGCCTGTGAGATACAGGATTGGGGGAGATTATACTATCTCTCTTATACTATCTTTCATAATTACCTTGGAGCAGAGAGTCAGGGAGAATCAGAGCAGGTGCCAGAAGAGCTGACCTTGAAGGTCACCTATCCTGAAGAGCCCAGGGCCAGCGGGCCATTGTCGTGGTGGCGTATATTTCTAGTGCAATTATCCCGTCCTCCTCTTACAACTCTCTCAGAAGTTCCTTCCGTGATCATTAAAACTGGCTCTGGGCTGCAGCTTTGAAAGCGGCCAGAACCGCCCAGGGCTGGATCGTGTCCTCGTTAAACAGGGCTGGCCTTCCAGGGACTTCAACAGGATTTCTGCCTCTTTACAAATTGAGGGAGATGCGACCGGCCGTGCCAATTACAGGTGGGCGCCTCTCCAAAGGGGTTGTTCTCTTTTACTTTCAGAGATGCTAAGATTTCCGTCTCCATTTAAACTCAAAGTCAATCCCGTGTCTCATAAGGTCTGTGAGACCGCAGGTCACAAGAACAGGAGCCGAGAGAGGACAAAGGAGGGGGCAGGCATTTGAGGAGGGGCTGACACTGCATGGGATTTATTGATGGTCTGAGGGCTTGCACGGTGCTGGTTTGCAGGCCTGCTCAGCCAGACATTACACAGGCACTTGGCCCTGTACCTTAGTTTCCATTTCTGAGATGAATAGAGGGCTCTGATAAGGGATTTGTGATAACCTGCACATCAAGCATATAACCAAGAGCTTGGTAGCACAGAAACATATTCCTGGGCTCTGGGATAGGAATGCTCTCCTGAGATCTGGCATGTTCTTTTCCCAAGTAGTGGTCAGTCACCAGGCTTCCAGGACAAAGCAAAAGGTACAGGGACATTACAAGAGTCATCCAGTCCTCAGGGAGAGGGGTAAGTCTCTTCTGAGCCTCAGTTTCCTCATTCATAAATGGGATGATGGTGATAACATTCTTTTGTCTTTTCATGCTCTCATGTACCCATCATGCGCTAAGTGCTCTCTCTGCTAGGCCCTAGAGTGAAAGGAAGGAGACCCCTTCCTTCATAGAGTTCACACCCCTCAGGGCAGCCTTACAACAAGTAACTCAACCAGTAAACACAGACTAGATTGATTATGGTTTGTGCTGAAAAGAATTATGATAGCATGATAAGATGGGGATGTGGGGGACTCTGCTTTAAATAGTTGGTCAGGGATGGCCCTTTGAAGGATGGCATGTGAGTGAGCACCTGGGAGGAGGGGTCAACTATGAGGAGAATGGGGTTCTGGACAGCTTGCAGGCAGGGGAGAGAGCAGGCAAAGACTCGAGGTAATTAAAATGCTCAAACGTCATAGGTGGATTTCGGGGAGGGGAATGAGTAAGTAGGAGGGAAAGTCATGGAAAGGTTCCTGTAGATTTAAGTGCCATGATGTATGTGAAAGGGCTTTGGAAACTGCAAAGTCCTGTCCACAGGGTGTCAGGATGGTTGATATGGTAAAGTGCCTGCTAGGCCCAGCCAGGACCACCTCGTCTATTCGGGAGATCAGTGTGGATTGGAGGGTGTGGGACTCTAGAGGACAAGGAAAAGCAAGCAGGAAGGGAGGAAGAGAGAGGGACATGGGAAGGAGGTGGGTGGGCTTCTATGCCCTGGGCTTCCACTGTTCTCTGAGGATAGTCCTTATTTTATCTTCCTGACTACTTTGGGCCTCAGCTCTTAATGATGGAGAGGTTTGGGGACTTGCTTGGACCAGAGACAAAGTTCAATTTGAATCCAGATCTTAGTGTTCCTGAGACTGACCTTGCACCCTTTGCAACACACCACTTCCTGCTTGAAAGCCATGCCTTGTCCAAACAGGGACTGACTTTTGATCATCTGCTGGGGCCACACACCCTTCTAAGTGACAGAGACAAACAGGCCCAGTAAGGAGTGCTGGAGATGTTACATGAGGCATCCAGAACTCCTGGTTAGACAAGGGTAACAAGTGGCCCAGCCTCCCCTCTTCGTCTTCTGATATAGTCTACTAAGGCCTTGACCTTCCAGCAGGAACTTAACTGCCTGTGAAATCCAGTCCATGAATGTGGTGTCAGACAATCTCAAATGTACAGCTTGAACTCAAAAAGACTCTTCGAATCTCAGGATCTGGAGAAACTTAGTCTCAAGCCTGCATCAGCACCAGCAATAGGGGTTCTCACCACCTCTCTGGAAAGCCACATGTATAGAACCTGGAAAATTCTTTAGACTAAGCAGACACCAGTAACTACCACCCTTTGGCCTAGTTTTGTTTCTGAGATTCACAGAGTATGTGTGGTCTCTGTTGCCTGTGATAAATCATCAGATGTTTTTTTTTTTTTAAAGATTTTATTTATTTATGCATACAAGAGCTGGGGTACAGGCCAAAGTCACGGGAGGTGAGTGGATTCACCAGAGACAGAGTGGGGAGCAGAACAGGCAGATCAACTGAAATACACTGCTTAGAGGAG
>JAGFMF010011617.1:5974882-6026568 GCA_019455555.1 Galemys pyrenaicus | reverse complement strand
GCAGGAGAGGTCTGCTGCGCCATGTGGGTCCCCTCCCTGGCCGGAGGCAGGGATCGAACTGGTGCTGTTGTGGCTGCGGTTTGCTTCATAGTGCATTGCTTAACCCACTGCGCCACCAGGGAGGGCCCAATCATCAGGTGTTTTATGGAATCTTCTCTAGACCAGATAAGTCCAAGTGTTTCCATAATTTAGACTTGAGTCTTCCTCCTCTCTTCTTTGATGCTTGGGAGTAGTTAAAAGTATAAAGATTCTGGAGTCAGAAAACCAAGGTCCAAAACCTGTTTATCACTTAGGCTTGTTCAGGCCGTTTGTGTGTGTGCGTATAAATGTACATTTGCAAATATCTATAGGTGAGGGGAGGGTGGTAGCAGGTGATGCTGAACACTGGGGCAGTTCTCAGGGGTCAATTCTGTGTTTAGGGCTCCACACCTGAGATCTAACTTAGTCCTCACAACTATATGAGAATAGAATAATTACCTCTCCCAAGTTTACACCTGAGGACATTGAGACTAACAGGTAAACATCTAGCCCAAATCACACAGGTAGTGACAGTGTTTGAATAGAAAACAAAGTCTCTCTGATCTCAGAACTCTACAATAACAGTAAATATTGCTGAAGGTAGAATTTTACATCTGTAAGTGAGAGTAAATAGTGCCTTTCAGGATGCAGGGAAGCAGAACAGTGGACATCCCAAAGCATTATAAATTTGACTTTGTTTTTTCCAACTTATCTCCATTCTCTAGAGACATCAGGAAACGTTTTCATTTTAGTGAAACATATTTTGCTTTTAAAAACATCTCAATTTTGGTTAAGTTAAGCAAAAAAAAAAAAAAAAAAAAAGGAAATATATTTGAGGGTCCAGGGGAAAATTACAGAACCCAAAAGAATCAACCAATCAAGGCTCAGAATGGGCAAAGACCAGAGAGCGTATTTGGATCTTAGCACCAGAATTCCAGAAATTTGTTCTAAAATTTGACTTGAATACAACTCAACTGCAATGAACCCAAACCTCTGTTTCTTAGGTCAAAATTCCCAGTTCATGCAAGAGAGACAAACTGGCTCAGCACAGCCAAGGTGTGAGGTCACGTGGAATAGATATCACCACCTGTGACATCCTGGGGTGTGGAGGCAGGCTGTAGTTCATGTAGCTGGCCAACTAATCTCCCCTACAGACCTAGAAAGTGGGTGGTCCTACTGCTTCCCAGGCATTCCTCAAGGCTATACTTAGGTTTGCTGTTTACCTTCCTCTCTAGAGTGTAATCTTCTTTGGGCGGGGCGGGGGGGGGGGGCAAGAAGCATGGCTGTCTTCAGTATTCTAGCATCAGCTCATGGTGCCTAGCTTATGGTACTAACTTTATACATAAATGCAGAAAAAAAAAACAAGTAACTCGTTCCAGACACAGAATAAGACACTAGTTCTCTCCCTCTCCTATAACCCTTTAATAATTCATTCTACAAATACTTGCTGCATGCCAATGTGTTAGCAACAGTTGGGATGCAGCAAATTTTGCTTTTCTTTGCTTTCTTTCTCTCTGCTCTCTTTCTCTCCTCTCTTTCCTCCTCATGTCTTCTTTCTCTCCCAATCCAGATAGATTTTTGTCTTGTAGCAGCAAAGATAACTTTCTATGGTCGCTGATACAAATTCTTCCATTTTCATTACTTAAAAGGAAGCAAGGACTTTACCCTGTTACTGTGTTTTGGAGGAGTTTAGTGGAATAGAGTTTGATTTTTCACCATAGGATCAACCACTGGGCAAGAGGAACGGGACACTGAATGGTTTGGGTCCCATAGTGGAGGGCAGCTCCAAAAATTGCTAGCTTTTCTAGAGTGATGTGACTAGAGTTGAGAGGAAGTAGCTTTTCTCAGGGAGCTGGACAAACAAAAGCAACAGAAGTCTATTCCAGGAGCAAATGAATACCAGCCCTCCCTCATGCCTGCTACCAGAAGATATGCTCATTTTTACTCCCTCTCAGTATTTGGATTCCTCAGTATAGTCAAGATTCTTTTAAGAATTGATCATTACAAGTGTTACCAGCTGTGGGAAGAATATTTATTTCCTTTCCTGGGATTTGGGTAAATAAGTAAATTCAGTAAATATTTGTAGTGCACCTTTTATGCCCATGTAACATGGGAAAGAAACAAGGAGAAAATAGAAACACCATTCCCCCCCACCCCGACATATGAGTAGCCTACGTATTACATATGCTAAGTGCTTAAGGAAAACATCAGTTATAACTAATATCTATCTTGTACCTGAGGAAAAGCAATCATTTCAGATGTGGAAAGAAGAAGGAAAAACACCATACTGAGTTGTTACTATGTACTGAATTTTTTTCTAGGTGCTTTCATGTACTTATTCAGTTACTCATTCAATATCCCTCAAGTTATCTCCACTTCATGGATGAGGAAGTTGAGTTTTTGAGATACTAAATGACTGGGGAATACTGTACAGCAGAGGCAGGAGTGGAACCAGAAACTGTCCCTGTTGTGGCCTTCATAGCAGGTCAGGATGTATTTGTACTCTGGAGTCAGTTTGTCTATGTTTTGTGTCCTGGTTCCCCACTTAGTAACTTGGGTAAGTTACTCAGCCTCTCTGTGCCTTGGTTTCCTGATTTGCAAAATGAGCAGAGTAATTATCTCTGCAGCATAACACCTACCACACAGGGTGGGTGGGTGGATTCGGGAAGGTAAGACATGGGATGTGCCTGAGACACAGTAGCTGCTCCACAAGTGAAGGTGACTTTTTTAATATCTGCTGGTAGTATAAGATGGGAGCAGAGGGCCCTGCCCTCAAGATTAAAGTGGTATGACTTGGGCAGGTTGTGGAACCCCCTTCCTTCTGTGCATTGGGGGTGTCAGTAATTTGTAAACCCATGTAAATGCATGGCATATGTGGACACTTAAGTAATGGTGCAAGTAGGATGCCGGAAGGAAGAAAGGTTTTCCAGAAAAAAGGAGCAGCAGCAGCAATGGCAGAGAGGTTGAGAACAATCGGTGAGTCCAGAAGTGTCCTTAGGAGAAACAAAGAATGGCAGGAATGAAGAATAGTGATGTAGAAAAATCCAGATCATGGAAGCCCCTTCGTGCCAGCGTAAGTGCTGAACCCATTTCTGGTGTCCATGTGGACGCCCCCTTCCCCCTAAATGCTTGTAAGAGTGAAGGTGGACACAGAGTTGCCCTGTTGAGAGATGGCACTGCTAGTCAGGAAGAGGGGCTAGAATCTCCATGCTGGAGTTGGGGGCTGCACTAGGAACCCCTGAAGGTGGGGAATGGTGGCTGAAGGGGGCTGAACCCGACACCAGGAGGGACAGAGGACGTATTTTCTTCTACCACTGACCTCTCATGGGTATATTTTAAGCTAGTTCTCTATGTGCTATTTGCCAGGAATTCACTGTTCCAGTTGTTTAGTTTGTAATAGCTTATTTAAGTATCTAAACCCAATGAGGAAGGCAATAGTTTTATTTGTATGTTACTGATGCAGAGATTGAAGCAGCCACAGACGTCAAAATGTTAAGGAGATAAAATACATAGGCCATGGGAGATGATTTCATGTGGGTGAAGGAATAGGTGACTCCCAGGCTTCTGGCTGGAATGACTGGCTGGGAACCCAAGCACCCAGGGGAAGGGGGAATTTGGGGCAAGTGGCAGGAAGACAAAGCGTTGAATTGGATCTGTGTTGAAGGTACCAGAGGCTTGTATGAGAGGTGCTGTGACATCAGGTGGATGGGACATTGGAGCTGTAGCATGGAGCTTACAGGACTGGGTAGAGAGCACTTCAGAAGGCCTGGGGAAAGAGAAACTCCTTTGAGGAATCTAAAGGGTGGTGAGGGAGGTAAGGACTGCGTGCTGGAACACAGATATTTTCTGTCTCCCAACTCCAGTGCCTGTTCTAGTCCCATTGCCTATACCCAAGCATGGGCAGGTTATAGCTGCCTGCAGGCCTTTCAGAAGCTCCGGTCTCTGCTCGTGGGGCCTCAGAACAGGAAAGACGACATGAGAAATGGTGGGATAAGCAGTCTCATACAGGAATCTGTACTGGGCTGCCTTTGGGTCTCAAAACCCCCTCATGTCTCTCTCAACCCCTGTGGCTTCCTGATCCATCCCCTCCTCTCCCTCCTTCCTTTTTCTTTACCTCTTTCTCTCCCTTTCCTCTGTCTCTTGCTCTCAAGTTTCTGCAGCTTCTGTGTGTATTTGAATGCTTGTTTCTTTTCCCACCCTCCTCTATTATCTGTCTCTCTCTAGCACTATCGCTGTACCTCTGTCTCTCTCTTTATATTTCTAAACCTTTGTCTCATTCATTCTCTTGTCTTTGTGTCTGTGCCTCATTCCTCACCCTCCCACCCCTGGAAGCACACAAACATACTACCTCCGTGTTTTCTTTCTCTCCTTTCCCTTCCCCCTCCCCCTTCCTGCCTCTAGGAAGAGGGCAGAGATCACTGGGTAGGATTGGATGTCATTAAATGCAAAAAAAGGAGAAAGGACTCCTTTTCTCTTGCCTGGCTCTGGGGAATACCTAACAATGAGAGACACTTTGGTGGGTAATCGATAGGAACAAGATGCTACCAGACATCTTTGTTGGACAGCAGCAGCCACGGTTCCCTCTGACTGGAGCCCCTGGGAATGGCTGGCCCCTTGACCAGACTCACACAGAGTGTATCACAGTGGAGCAGACTTGAAGTGTGAACCCAGCACATCTTGACCTGGGGGCACCTCATTTCCATCACCTCCTCTCTCACCCTCCTCTCCCCTCCTCCCTATTGGTACTACTTCAGGAATATCATGAATAGAAAGAGACACCATAATGGACAGGGCATAGCTTATAGTCAGCATAGGTTTTGGGGTTGGCTAATAATCGAAATCTCTAGCTAGAACAAGAATCTTAATCCTTATAAGCCCCAATTTTCTTATGTGTAAATTAGGGAGACTAATACCTGCATTTTATTCTAGACAGGACAGCCAGATTTCTTTTAGAATAACAAATCTGATCAGTGCCTCCCCGCCTTAAGCTCCACAGCATAGATCACATCCGTCTTTTTACTGCTGGATCTGACCCAAGCTCACAGGAGGTGCTTAGTAAGCATATGTGTTATCACATACAGTAGGTGCTCTGTAAATGCTTCTCAAGTGAATGCACATTCCTGCTTCTAGACCTGAGCATCTATCTGGCTTCTCCTTTGTTGCTCTGACTTTTCAGGACGTGAACTCTAGGCTCAACTGTAGGTATTGGTCCTTCCTGGCCAGTTCTCTCCCTTCCTTTGTCTGCCTCCCTGCATGTTGCCCTCTGATGTTACCAGAAGGAAATGAAAAGACAGTGGGAACTGGCCTCTTGGGCTTACGGAAATCAGAAGCATCCTGGTGTTTTTTGAAAAATATTTATTTATGTATTTTTGCATAGTAGAATTGAAGTATAAGTTAGAAGTGTGGGAGGTGATAGGATTCACCAAAGACAGAGTGGGGGACAGAACAGACAGATTGACCGAAGTACATTGCTGAGGGGAGCAGTGGGCAAGACTGGAGAGGTCTGCTGTGCCATGTGGGTCCCCTCCCTGGCTGGAAATGAACTCGGGCTGTTGTGGAGATACTGCTGAGACTTAACTTCTAGGTCACCAGGGAGGCCCCAGCATCCTGGACTTTAACTGCTAAGTAAAGAAGGATGAGACATTAGAGATCATTAGGTCTATTCTTTCTGCTTCCATTATTACAGAGGATCAAACTGTGCCCAGAGAAAGGCTTCCTTGAAGTTCTATAATACGTCCTTGGGTAGAGATGGACAGAAGAGATAAAATTTCTACAAGTTTTCAAATTTCCTCATACATTGTCCACAATCTGGTCTTTATTTCTCCATACCCTCTGCACTAGGAGGTACAAGCCCTATGGGACCTCACGGTCCATTTTAGTTGTAAGTTTGGAACTCACCAAATCTTTCCCATTCTCCTAAATGCAGTCTATTCATGGAACCCATTTGACCCTTGAGCGATAGGGACAAACAGGAGCTCTAACTTTTGCAGAAAGAGCCATGAGGAATTGTTTTCTGCCTGGCTCGTGACTGCTTATTCTTTAAGGTTCTTTTAGACCATTGGAGGTTTTCCAGGAAGCCTCCTGTTCTAAGGCGAGCCTTCTTTTCTATGCTCCCTCTTTATCCTTGCATATCTTTGTACATCATACATATGTATTACTGAAGTGGCACTGGTTTACAGGTGTATATAGGTTTCAGGCACCAGCATTAGCTTTACCATCTACGTATGCTACATTATGTTCTCCACCAAAAGTCTAGTTTCCATCCACACCAAACATTTGACATCCTCCCATTCCCTATTTCTGCTCCCTCCCCCTTCCTCTCTGGTAACTACATATGTATCTTTTGAAACCAACTTTGTGATATATAATTTACATGCAATAAAATTAGTCAATTTTATGTATACAATTCAATGAGTTTTGACAAATATGGACTGTAGTATGACCACTGCTGCACTAAATGTGTAGAACATTTTCATTTCCCCAAAAAGAAACCTTGTGGTCAGTTGTCAATTCTCTACCACAGACAGCCACAAGCAGCCACTGCTCTGATTCCATCTGCTACAGTTTTGCCACTTCCAGAAGTTTTTATAATTAGACTCATTTTGTATCTGATGCTCGTAATGTTTTTGTGATTCATGGATAGTGCTATATGTATAAGCAATTTCTTCTATTGTATTAAAATGGTTATCCAGTTGTTCCAGTATATTTTATTAAAAGAACATTCTTTTCCCATTGTGTGGATACATTGCAATTTGTGTAACCATTTGCCAAATGATAAATGTTTGCATTATTTTCACTTTCTGGCTACTGTGCATAAAGCTACTCTGAACATTCATGTACAGGTTTTGTTTTATTCCCATATGCTCTCGTTTTCTTAAGTAAATATTCAGGTCTGAGACTGATAGAGCACATCATAAGTGCATGTTTAGCTCTTTAAGAAACTGCCAAGTAGTCTTTCAAAGTACTAGACCATTTTGTACTTGTACAACACAATGCTTGAGAGTTCTCACTGTTTTACATCTTTGCCAACACTTTGTATACTTCATATTTTTATTTTTAGCCATGCTAGGGTGCTATGCTATCTCATTGTGGTTTTAATTTGCATTTTACTAGTGATTAATATTGTTGAGACTCTTTTTTAAGTGAAATATCTACTCAAATCTCTTGTCCATTCTTTATCACTTGGCTTGCATTCTTACTGAGTTGCAAGAATACTTTTTCATATCTTCAATATGATATTTTTGTAAAGCTTTATTTCATTTAGTTATGCATACAAGGCCTGGGGTAGGTCAGAGATGCAGGGAGCAGGGTTGGTGGTAAGCAGATTCACCAGAGACAGAGTGGGGAGCAGAACAGGTGGATCGACTGAAACACACTGCTGAGGGGAGCAGCGGAAGAGGCAGAAGAGGTCTGCTGGGCCATGTGTGTCAGATCGCTAGCTGGAGATCAAACTCATGCTTCAGTGTCTGCTGATAGCTTCATAGTACTGAGACTTAACCCCTGTGCCAGTAGGGCAACCCCTAACACAAGTTTTTTTTTTTATGATTAATATGTTTTCCAGTTATTTTTTTCCAGTTTGTGTTTTGCCTTTTTAGCATAACAAATACTATTTAAGGAGTGTCATCCGAGTTGGAAGGAATCACTAACAATGCCAAATGCCACGTGGTTGGGAATGGGGACCTTGAAGAAGGTAACTTTGGATTAACCAAGAGCATGACATTATTACCGTGTGCTCTGGTGCTTTTAGTTGAGCCAGAAGGCAAGAATTTTAATGTCAGAGGGTTAAGCAGGTGTTTAGGTTTTGGGAGCATCAGTTATATCCTCCATTTCCCCCAAGCAAATGGGGAGAAAGGAGCTGGCAGCTTTCTTTAAAGGAAAGCAGTTGTAGAGGACAGGTTTCTTCTCATGGTTCTTGAACAGATGGGAAAGAACCAATGTGAAGTGACTACTTCACAGGACAGGAAGGTGGGGAGATAGAATGTGTGGGCCTCCTGTGATGGCAGAAAGGCTGGCATCTAAAGCATAGGATCAGCTTGAAGTAGGAGGTAGGGTGGCCTTATACTCTGTCACCGAACTGAGCTGGAACAATGTTATCCCTTTTTGTTCTGGTTAATATGAAGTGAGAAATTTTCATGCGGTTTGGAAGGTACAAGTAAAGTTGTAGCTGTTACTCTGGAAGTCATTGTGATTAAGTATGATGAGATTACTGGAAGATTTCAGCTTGTCTTTTTCTTGGTGAGAGTCAGATGCAGAAATGTCAGAAAATTCCAGGTTGTTTACTGTCCTTGGTTCTGTGCTCAGCTCTTCTATCTTTCTGACTGACTCATCAGCATCAACCCCAGACTCACCACCAGATACAGAGGAAGCAGTTTTCTAAAGACCTTTCCACCAGCTTTTCTTTGCAGACTCACTCCTGCAGCTGCATGTGCCTGGCTGGCTATGTTCCATTATGTGCTCCAACTTGCCTGTCCATTTTCAGTATGACTTTTATTTTATCATCCTCCATCTCTCCCCCTTTAGGTCCTTAGTCTCTATTTTTCTCACAGTTGTAGAATGTATTATCCCTACAATAAATCTTTTATTCTATAATACTTAAAATTTTAGCTTCGTTGATTGAATCCTGACTTATGTGGGGTGTAGGGAGCACCCTTATTCAGACTAGGGGTAGGCATTACAAGTGGATGACAATGGAATTTAGGTCAAGTGGTCTTGAGGGCTTATGAAGATAGGAACTGGGTCAAATGAAGAAAGATTACAGTTAGGCTAGGTTTTATAAAGATTGAGAAAGCTCTGGAAAACAGGGCATAATAACTAGAATAAAGATTTGAGAGAATACTTTGTTTGATAAGGGATCAGTAAGCAGACTTTAGGGGTATAAAAAATAGGAGGCCTTACCTCAGATCTTGGATCTCTTTATTAACAGTGTGTTGCCTTGGATAAATCACATATCTTCCTCTTGTGTAGCTGTCACTTGTCTTTTTGTCCTTCCTGCTCCTCTACTCTGTTCCATCATTCATGAAATTACATTTCACAGGCTCTCAAGTCAACTCCAAACAGAACTGGCCAATGCATGGCTTAGGAGGAGGCTGGAAGCTGGAGGCTGGAGGCTGGAGGCTGGAGGCAGGAGAAGGGATGCCAGAGAACTTGCCCCCTAAGGCCCCAATGAATCTTCTCTGGGGCTCTGACTGAACAACCTCTCCTTAGAGTCCAAGTTTATGGCTGGCAGGCAGCATCCTTTGTTTCTCTTGCTTGACCAGAACCCAGGACTGGTAGTATCATCTGCTGTTATTACCCTGGGCCCCCATGTTGACTCTTCATCGCTTGTGCAATGATGTCTCTGTGTTAAGTTTTCTCTGTGTGGAATACTGGAGTGAATTTTCTTTCCTTGATTGATATACTTATTTGTGTATTGGCACCAATACAACATACCTCCCTGGGTGACTGAGAGGTGATGGATATGACATTATGGCACATGGAGGAAGGAAGAGCTGTTGCCTTAGGTAGTCTCCCTGGGAGCCACCACTGAGTCGGTCCCACTGTATCCCACTATATACCATTTGCTATGCTTTTTTTTTTTTTAACTGTCTGTGTGAACCCGAGTGACAGACTTCACCTCAATGTGCTTCCATTTCCTCATCTATAAAGTGGGGACAATAGAATGCCTACTTTATAGGACTACTGGGAGTACAGATGAGGCACTACATGTGGAAGTTTAGACAGGCTGGCACATATTAACTACTCAGTAAGTGTTAGCTATAACTTTTGTAAATCTCAGATATTATTGCATTATTATTCTTTCAGAAGAAGCCCAAGGACATGGAGGATCAGTGAGGTTATATGATTTGCTCAGTCTCAGAGATGGCATGTTAAGAGATTTGATCTCAGGTCTCCCTGGCTCCAAAATCATGCTCCTTCCTTTGCCCTGTGGCCACTGTCGGTCATGCCTAATTGTGCAGTACCTTGAACAGTTCTTGGCTTCTTTGCTCCCCCTTCCTTTTATAGCATCTCTATTTAAACCCAAGTGAAACCAGTGCAGGGTCCTAAGAACAGGATGAACTTGATCCTGCTAATAAGTCCCTGGAGAGGACTTGGCTACCAGCTGGGCAGTTGGAGGTTCAGAGAGGAGCGCAGCTACTGGCCAGGGGTGAGCAGTTCCCTCCTGGGCAGATTCCCTCCACATCTGCCTCAAGATTCTCAGTGTGCATTCGGGAGGCCTTTATTACCAAATAGCTCAGCTCAGCTCTCCCCTCTCCCAGCCCCTCCTTAGCCTAAAATATATTGAGCTGTGTTGGAGGCAAAGTATATTTTCAATCCTGCTGGGCCCTCAGGGAGATAGCTACCATGGAGAAGAGCCAGGGAGCTATGTAGGACTTTGAACCCCTTTTTCTAGCACCTGCCCCCCCATCCTCCCAAGTGCTGCTGCCCTGCAGGCAGCTACTATCTCACAAACTCAGTGGTCAGGCCTGTTTTGAGGCTGGCATTGACCTAAGCAACCTCCTCTGAGGTTCTTTGCAGACCAGTGATTCTATTTCTTTAGAATTCAATTTATAACTGAAACCAACTCTTCCCTCCCCTGCTTCGCCCCCCTCCCCTGCCAGCACTGGGCTTACGACTCTAACAGGCAGAGAAGAGGACACAAATAGCTGTACTGAGCCTGTGCAGGTTGAGCATGTTCACATATATTATTTCATTTGAGCCTTTTGACAACCTCTGTGAAATAAATGTACCAGATGGAGAAAAAAATTGAACCTCAGATTGATGATGTAATCCACCCAGGTTATGTAAGCAGAAAATGGGGAGCCAGTGTTCTAACCCAGAGATACCTGACTCCAAAGTCAGAGCTTTCAACTGTAGGCCATACTGCCTCTGATGCTATAAGTTCTAGCTTCTTGGCTTAAGAGGCAATACTTACTATCTGACCTCAAAATTGTGTTTGATCAAGAGAAAAAAATAGTAACAACAGCAACAACAAAAAAACCTGTAACAAAACAAAACAAAAATAAACAGATAATTACAAATCAGAGACATTCTGCAGGGAAGAGGGAAGGATTGGGCTCAAGGCAGGGACAGGAAAAGAACAAGGGACTATGGTGATGGTGCACAGGTGAACTGGTGGTAGAAATTCTATGGGGACCACACCTAGGAAGGAAAGCAAACATTGTAAGAAAAAATAAATTTAAAAAATGCATTTGATCAAACTACCAGAAAACACATGTTTTCACTAAGGATTTATGATTCTCCAGCCCAGATCATGAAATACTTTAAGGGTCTCTCTGGCTCCACCGAGCATAAACATTTGATCAGTGCTCAAAATGCACCTGACTCTTTTCATGTAGAACTCATTATGAAGTGGATGTCAGTATTCTCGATAGGTTAAGATCCTATTTAAGATTAGACAACTAGTTACCAACAGTTGGCAATCTATATTTGGCACCCTTCAGGACTAAAAGTTTCTTTAAAAGTATCTGGTTCTTTCTATCATGTCATACTAGATCACATTCTTTAATGTCTCTGAAGTTAAGAGTAGTAAAAAGGCTGAAAATGCATTTGGGTATTTCTATTGCTGATGTGATTAGTGTCTATTGTCAACTAGGATGGTATTTGACAGTGGGCAGTCGAGACCTGACCACAGTGGCCTGGCCAAAGAGAGGTTTATTTTTCTCAGGGAACAAGAATGAACATCTAAGATGACCTAGAGCTAGTGGCAAGTACTCGAACAAATACTCAAGGACCCAGAATCCTTCTAGTTGACATTCTAAACATGACTTTTGTCTTCATGGTTGCTGAATGGATATCTTGTCTCTAAGCAGCAAATCTGCACTTCACACAGGAAGAAGGGTAAAGGGTAAAAATCATGTGACTATAGTCTGTCCCTTTCTATCAGAGAAGCAATAGCTTTTCTGGAAATTTCACTCAGGAGACTTTGACTTATATCTAACAGACTAGAAATGGTTACATGGCTGTCTGTGACTATAAGGGAACCTGAGATCTATCACCATTCTTACTTGATGAAGTACAATTTAACATATGACATTGTTAGATTTAAGTGTATATAATATAATGATTTAACATTTGTATGATTGCAAAATGATCACTGGATAAATCTAATATCCATCACCATACATGGTATCAGTATGTTGTCTTGAAATAAGAATATTTAAGATCTCATAGCAAATTTCAAATATTAAATACACCACAAATCTGTTCAATGTATCTATGAACCTGGTTTTTTGTTTTTAGATCCCACATGTAAGTGATATCATGATTTTTGTCTTCCACCATTTGATGTATTTCACTCAGCATAATGACTTCGAGGTCCATCCAGGTTGCCATAAATGGCAAGATTTCCTTCTTCTAAATGACTGGATAATAGTATATATGGTGTGTACACATACATACCATATTTTTTAATATCCATTCATACATCAATGGAAATTTATGTTATTTTTATATCTTGGCTATTGTTAATAATGTAGCAATGAACATGAAGAAATATGTATCTTTTTGACTTAGTGTATTCATTTTCTTCAGAAAAATACCCAGAAGAGTTGAGTCCATTTATAATTTTTTGATGATACTCCATACTATTTTTCACAGTGGCTGCACTGCTTAATTTATATTCCCACCAACAGTGCACAAAAGTTTTGCTGTTTCCACAACCTCACCGACAATGCCGTTTCTGGTCTCTCTCTCTCTCTTTCTCTTTTTTTTTTTTTTTTTTTCAGTAGTAGCTATTCTAATAGGTATGATGTGGTATCTTACTGTGGTTTTGATTTGCATTTCCCTTATAGTTAGTGATGTTAAGCAAACTTTTCATATACCTGTTGGCTATCTGTGTGTCTTTTTTGGAAGAGTTTCTATTTGAATCTGCCCATTTTTTTGGTCAGATTGTGATTTTTTTTCTTTCTATTGAGTTGTATGCTTTTTTCCAATATAGTTTGTGTTGTTTATTATTTATTTATCAGATATATGACTTGCAAATGTTTTCTACCATTCAATAGGTTGGCTTTTCATTTAATTGATGGTTTCCTTTGCTGTGAAGAAGTTTTTTAGTTTATTATAGTCCCATTTGTTTATATTTGCTTGTCACCTTTGCTTTTGATGTTGAATCCAAGTTATCATCACCAAGACTTATGTAAAAGAGCTACTGTCCATGTTTTCTATGTGTTTTATAGTTCTAGGTCTTATTTCTAGCCTTTAATCCATTTTGAGTTAGCTTTTGTGTATGGTGTAATTAGTAGTCAGTTTCATTATTCTGCATGTGACTGGTCATCAAAGAGACTGAGTTTTCCCACTGTATATTCATGTTCTTTTGTTGTAAATTAGTTGACCAGATACATAAGGTTTATTTCTGGGTGTTCTACCCCATTCTATTAAATCTATGTTTCTGTTGTTATGCCTGTATCATACTGTTTTGTTTACTGCAATTTTGTTAGATAGTTTGAAATCAGGGTGTGGGATGCCTCCAGTTTATTTCTTTATCAAGATTGCTTTAATTTCTTGGGTTTTTTTTAATGTATGTTCTTCCACACAAATTTAGTATTGTTTGTTCTAGTTCTGTGAAAAATACCATTGGGAGTATATCTCACTAGGTACATGGCCTCCTTAGATACAGCCAGAGCTCTCTTAATACAGTAAGGAAAAAATGAGAGTGGAAGAAGCAGGAGCTGTCAGTGTTTGCCTCCAATTTGCACTAGGCTGTACAGTAACAACCCTAATAATCCCTTACATTGATCCAGGCTTTTAATTTCCCAGAAATACTTTTATGTGCATTATCCCTTTTAATCTCCTCCATGGAAAGCTTTTAAAGTAGGTGGGGTATGGATTACCAGGAGTCATGCAGGTCTGGCATATTTTCCATTTCATAAAAGAGGAAACTGAGGCTCAGAGTCACAGGAAATGATAAAACCTGGAATGGAATTCAGTGTCCAGGATCCACTATGACTTTGGATAAGTCACTTACTCTTTCTGCTCGTCATTTGCCCATTAAAAAACAACAATAATCTTAACCTCATAAAGTTGTTGTGAAGCCACAATGACCCCTGTGTCTTCATGTCTTAAAAACTCAGTAAAATGAACATTTTCCCAGTCATCTCTAAAACAGTATCTTTTCTCCACCTTGCTGTTTTTCATTAACCTCATGTAGAATTTATTAAACCATTCACAGAAGTTTCCCCATGCACAAGCGATTCATAATCCTGATGAAATCAAAAGGTCCCTGAGGACATGTTTTAGGGGAACCTGTTTGTTAGGGCTCATGTTTCACCAATGGGACTTCTACTCCATTTCTTAGGAGGAAAGAATACTTGAACAATACTTCTATTTGGTTTACCTGCTACTTATTTCACGCTATAGAAGGATAACTTTTCTGCATGCCTTTCCTCCTGCCTTCCTGCTTTCCTGCCCTTCTGCCTTCTTGTTTTTGTTCAATGATACAGAAAATTTTTTGATTAAGGTTAAACCATGCTTTGGGGTACAAGGCAGGTGCTATTTCTTTTTTTTTTATTAAAATATTTTAAAATTTACATATACTTGCCATTAATTGTAATCCCCATGTATTCCCCATCACCATCTCACCAGTAGGTGCTATTTCTTATGTAGTTAACTAAATATCTGTACTACAGGCTCTCTCCCCTAAGCCAGATTTCAAGGACTGTGCTTGGTAGAAGGTAGCCTAGGAGGAAGTTTTATTTCGACATTTGATTCAAGCAGTGTTCACCAAGTATCTCTGTAGGCTGTAATGTTGGCACCTTGATCTCTATTAGACTTTCTTGTCATTTTTCTGTTGATTCAGGACTGAGGGGTTAATTCTGAAATGAAGGGTCTGATTATCCAACCAGCAACCAACATTTCTGGAAAATAAGTGCAGGGGTGCTTGTTCTCTCCCTCCGCTTCCTGGGAACATGGGGACAGTACTGGCCAAGAAAAAAATTAATTAAATGGATAATGGAAGCGAAAGCACCTTACAAATTCCAAAGAATTACCAGATAGAAAACGTGACTATACTACATGCTTACTTAATACTATCCTCCTGTTACTGAACAGAATAGTTTAGGCTTTGATTAGATATAATTTCTTCGGGTCTTGCAATGTGGTGAAGGTGAGAATTTGGTAGAATGAAATGGAAGATGTAGTCTCAACATGTTTAGCTCATGCATCCTGGGTGCTTTGGGAAATGAATAAAACCTAGCGAGGAGGAGTGGGGTTACTCACATGCAGGAGTACCTATAAGGTATTTCACTAAGCAAGTGCTATCAACCAGATGCCATGAAAGCACAGGAAAAGGAAGACTTAGTTTGGCCTGGAGGTGCATGTCAGTCTGGGGTCAGAGAAAGCTTAGAGATGGTAGAAATGTTCATGCTTAAATTAAAGGGGAATAGACACTCTCACAGGTTGTAGTTGCTAATAACATTATTAACTACCATGTGGCAGGCACTATATTAAAAATGTATGTATGAAACTTGTGTAATGCTCACAGCAACAATATGTGATGGGTTGTATTTTCATCACTTTTTTTTTTTTTTTTCAGATGAAGAAGATGGTACTGGCAGAGAATGCTCAAAGAAGGACATCGTAAAAGGTATGTACACCAAAACAGGATATAATTTTTTATATTGATTCATATAGCACCTGTAATATATTAACCACCCACTTTGTGTTCATTATTTTGGGGTCCCTAAGAGTTTGGTGTGGATGTTAGGAAGGATTTGGGAAAATATTGACAGAATTTAAAAATCTGCTCCCAAATCTATCAAATGTGGTATTGTCTTTGATTTGGCTCTTCCAGAAGTAAACATGGAGACACAAATTCAGATATTAGTACTTATTCAGGGAGGTTAATATAGGACACATTTATAGGGAAAAAGGCAATGTGAAACAGGGAAGGAAAGAAAGACAATGAAGGTCCTTTATCAAATAAGTTATTATTGTGGGAAAATAGAACATAATCCCACTGGGAAATTTAAGGAGCCAGCGTTGGACATAACCCTCAGTTATCCGACCTATAGTGCAGGTGAGTGAGGCTATTTATGCACCAACTTCTGTTAGTACTTGAGTGGGGGCTGCTTTTGGGGTGCTGCTAATTCTCAGGTATTTCTGCCAGCCTCATTGGTAGACAAAGAAATTTCCAGTGAGCAAAGAACTTCAGACTCCTAAAAGATAGCAACACCTCTATCTTATTATATCTATGGTCTGTTGCCCCTGCTAGCACACCAACTGCTTTTTAAAAATGTGCTCACCTACTGGCATGAGAATTCAAGATATTCAGAGAACAAACATTTTGCACAAGTTCCCCCAATGTTCCCTGGAAGTGATGGTGACATAGACCATTCCTTCTATACTTTTGTCTTTGGATCCATGTATGTTACCTTATCAGACATTCAGCACCATGAGATGAACACTTGTCCAAAGTATAAATGACATCTAGGAGGACAACAATTTAACACTTCAAAGTATCCTCAAAGTGATGTCTTCACTGTGTCTTTAAAAGCTGTCCCGACATTCTGTCAGGCTTGCAGCTTTGGACTGTATGATGTGTAATATCAGCAGAGCTCAATGTGATGTGACATGACCATTGTCTTATATCTGTTGACATGAAACAGGTCACCAGGTCCCAAGATTACATTATGCAAGATTCCACAGATTCCTTAGCTCATATGGCACTCGCTGAAATACCATGGGGGGAAAAGGGCAAGCTTATACCTGGAATATGTGTCAGTTCCAATAAGAACAAATCACTTCCTCCTCCAGCCTGGAAGAGGATTGATAATAAACTTGCCACCAAATAGCTGGTGTTCTCAAGGGGTGGTATCACACTGAATGCTCAAATTTGGACTCTGCCATTTATAGGCTGGACTTTTAGCAGCAGCAGTGGCTAGGTCAGTTTTGGTAAGAGGAACACATTGTCATGGGGCATGTCCTGATACTGTGGGTCCATTGGGCAAGCACTGGGGTCACTGAGGACAAAAACTGACTGCCTCCCTGTTCAACTAGTTATTTAGGGCATTCTCTATGATGGATGGTTTTTTGTGGGCATCTGTATGTGACATCTGAGTAGAGCTGTATATTTTCAGCTCATCCCAATATATGAAGTTGACTCATTCTTGGACAGGCCTGGGTTCTTACCTACTGTGTTGATAATGGGGATTCCCCAAAACAGCCATAGGTGTGAACTGAAGAAATGTTGGTGTAACAGAGGTAGGTAATATAATTACCACAATAAATATGAAACCTCATCTTGGAAAATGTATGATGTTTGCTTGTGGATATGGGCATTAGAAAAATTTTAGCTGATGATATTGTGGAGTGGTAGATGGAGGATTTTCTGATATTAGACTTAAGACTGGGCACCAGATATAATTGGGTGTGGCTTGTAAAATATGCAATGAAATTCAGTAGGTACATATTTGAGGTGTTCAAAAGGAGGCATTATAATAATGAGATTTTAAAAGACTTCAAGCTTCAGAGATATAGCAGACCTGAAATCTTTGCAAGGTTTACTTCTCTTCTGCTGGTGTGTACATGTCATAAGAGGGCATCTTGTGTGACTTAGCATTTTCTCTCTGGAGTTCTGATGAGCATGAGGTCATGACTATAGTGGACCAGCATGATGTGCTATAATATGTACAGACACTCAGCCCTCCTCCCAACTATGTTGTGTAAAAGAGAAGGCAAGTTAACATCACCTTGGAGCAACCTAGGAATAGGCACTGCTGTCTGTTGCAAGTGAGTAACCAAAAGGGTGGACTGTGCCAGTTATTAGCTTCTCCTTGCTCAGCTCCAGACCTTCTAGTTTTGCCAACCTGGAGTTGGGCTAGCTGGCTTTTGGCTAACTTCTTTCAGGCTGGAAGTCCAAAAGACAGAGAAAGACTTCCTGCTTCCAATTTGGTACAGCCTGTCACTGTTAACGCAGCAAAAAGTTACTACCCTAGAAGCAGTTGGCTGCAGTTTTCAGTCTCTGTTAATGTTCTGAGTCAATCTCTTGTCTTCCTCCTCAGAGGTTCTAGATCCAGAGGGACTGTGCTCCCCTCCTCAAAGGTTTGAATCCCAGTTCCACTGTCTCAGTACAGTGTATCAGAGGCATGTTTGGAGTTGGGGGCACAGTAGCTTAATAACCTATATATATATTCTACTTATGAAAACTTCCCCAAAGTGTTTGTCCTTCAGAGAAAAGTCCTGCCTCCTGGGTCATGAAAGCAGGTGAACTCCTGCCTCTGGCACATCGCTATCTATCTGCTTTTACTGGAGGCAGAAAATACTCTGTTCCAGTAGGTTCTTGACAAGCCCCAGGGCCTCTCCAGGCCTAGATGGGAAACAAGGGCTGCCCCTGAGGCTCCCCCCATTGCAACAACAGAGGAGAACAAAAGGGCAGGTGAAGGCTAGATGCTTTTACTGCAAACCCATGAAAGTGAGGCAACACCCACGGTGACCTTTCTTCCCTCTGTCTGTCAGGCAGGTTTTCCACAGACTTTCCACAGTATCTGTCTTAATTATACATGGACAGTTGATTTGCATATCCAATACTCCAGGCAGTGGAGGGGTGGGGGGAGGAGGAAATAATTGTTGTCTGGCTGGTGGCTTCAGAAGAATGGAACAAAAGGTCCAAGCTTTGCAAAGTCCTCTAACCTGACCTGAGGAATGCACCCATTCTGCCTTTTACCCCAGAATGATCTGGGCAAGCTACAACCCCTTCTTGCCCTGCAGTTTTCATATTGGTAAATTTATAGGTGGGTTGGTTTAGATTAGATTAGATTGAAAGATCCTTTCCACATTTGAAGTTCTCTGACTAATCTACTCTTAGATGTTGATGGAATGCATTGTCCCTTCTAGGGGCATTTTCAGTTCAAAGAACTGAAGTAGTTTTCTCTCCCTCAGCTCCAAGAGATAGAAAACAAACTTGAATGGAAGCAATGAGAGGAATTTATTGGTTCAGGGAATCTAAGGAATGATCTAACTACCAACATTTGGGAAGGACAGGTTTGCAATAGGTACTTTGCAACAGAATATTTTGCATCTGATGTATGGCAAAAGTCAGGATAATCCTTTCTCATTCTGCTCCCTTCTATGTCCTAACTTCATTTGCTATCACTAAAGGTCAGATTTCTTTCCTCCAAAGGATGAGAGATGTAATGGGAAACTTCTTAAGTTGTATGTTTTATTGTATTTGCCACTAGGCAAGTGTTCTGGATTTATATTTCAAAAATCCCAGAAAAGAGAGCCCATAGGCCAGCTTGGTTCAGCTTTGGACCAGTTAGCATGGCTAGAGCTTAGAGGACTGGGAAAACCTAGTCTCACCTAGTATCCTTGGAGTCCCAGACGATCAGTTCTCCTGGGAAGGGAGCATGTGTGTGCTGGCTTAGCATTCCAAGGGAATATGACTCTTTTAAAAGGATGAATTTTTAATGGTGAGTATTTCAGCCACAGTATAGTAACCACAAGAGTGAAGCTATTGTCCTCAAAGATTGAGAACAGATGAAAGAGTAAGTTGGAAGTGTTACAGGGCAGGGAAAGGTGCACTCCAGAACCCCCAAACCTGCTCTCTCTAAATGGGTTCTGCCTTCTGCCACATCAAGACAAATATATAAGACCTTCACTTTATTTTTTTAATCAGTGCTTTTTATTATTATTATTATTTATATATATTTGACTATATAAGCCTTTAATGGAAAGGAACTTTAATACAATTGGGGAACAATAAAGAAAGGACAAAGAATATAGTTAAGCATCCAAAGTCACCCATCTCCTTGAGGGTAAAAGTCCAGCCAAATAGGATTGGCCCAAAGCAAGGCTCAAAAACCTGCCACACGTCTAAACTACCTTTTAGTGGAGACCCATAGAAAAGAGTTAGAAAGAGTCAGGCAAATCTGAGAGGAAAAGAGCAAAATTAAAATTAGGATGAAAACTGCCATTGTTAACTTCCCTATGGGTATTTTACCCACATCTGTTCCAACCAGTCCAAGACCAAAAAGCAAGCACAGTTTTTTCACATGTCCCTCTGCTCCACGTGCCTCCTCTACATCTCCATGCTGCTCTCCATCCTGCTTCCTTCTTTCTCTTTTCTGTTCAACTGTTACAGGGCAACCCTAATATAAAATGGGTTCCCCACACTGGGTTTTTTACCTGCGCGCTCAGAAGACTTAAAAAGTCCCAACTTCAGGTACACGTGGCAAAAGTTATTAACATGCTTTATTTTATAAAAGAAGGAGAATAAAATAGTAATAATGGTAAGAGAAAAAGAGAGGGATATAAATCCACAAATACTGTGCTTTTAAAGTCTTAACTCCAGGTACATGTGGCAAAAGTTATTAGCATGTTTTATTTTATGAAAGAAAGGGGAATAAAATAGTAATAATACTAAAGGAAAAAGAAAGGGATATAAATTCATAAATACTCTATCATATCTAAGCAATGGCACGTTGAGAGCTGGCTCCGAGTTGAATGAGATGGCTCCGAAGGGAGGGGTTTGGCTTCTCAGTAAGAGGGCGTGTTTAAGGCTCACCTCGGTTTTATAGCTAGCTTGGCTGCTTAACCTTACTCTTAGGTTTCAGTAATTCACTCTTTGATAATTATTTTATTGGATTTGTGGTTCTGGAACACTGATGGTCTGGAGTGGGGGTTGGAGTCCACACACACATAATCCATTTAGGACTACCTTTCCCCCTAACACTTCTGTTTCCTTTCTCCAGCATCTTTTTATCCCTGCTCAGCTCCACCCTATTTAGGGCAGACCTGGATCCTGGAACGTCCCCTTTTCCTGGGGACCACCCTGTTACAGAAGTATGATGCTCCCCATTTAATTAATAAGGAGGTGAAGTTAGAAACTTAAATTGCAAGGGTAGAGCTGAGAATGAAACCTAGGAGGAGGAGCAAGAAGAGAAAAAGACAAGGAGACATAGCAATATTGTTCTGGAATTCTGGAAAGCATGTCCATAGGGGATTTTAGGATTTGACTCTTATGCATGCAACTCTGATTTGGTGGTGCTATTTTAAACAGTTCTCAGTTGGGAGACTGGCAGCTCTGATTGTTTTTCAGAGTCCTGTCTTTTATCACCATCATTTACTTCATGTCTTAATCCAAGCTGCATCCCCACCTTCTGTTTCCTTTCTCTCTTTGAGTTCAGAAGTAAGCAAGATACAATTCAGTAGCTAGGCTAGAAGGGGATCAGATGCTTCAGAGACATCACTGGTTTAATTGACTTGTTTGCTTTGGGATGAGTCATGTTCCATCTGAGTTGTTTTCCCTTAACTAGATGGTGGTGGTACTTTTTTATTTCTTGTTATGTTTCTTTCCTTTCTTTTTCTCTTATTTTCTTACCTTGTCAAACATAATTAGTATTGGTTCTGATGGAGCATAGATATGGCTCTGAAGAAAACAGATTGTTTTTTTCACCCTGAAATCAGACTTTTCTACATCTGAATGGTGGATGAACTTCTAAATCTCCAGCTATCCTCATCCCCAAGGTCAAGCTTAACCCATACTTCCCATCCCTACCTTTTCCTGTTCCCTTTGTCTCATCTGCACAGAGGTAGTTAAGACTCCTGAGGGGATCCTTTCAACCAGGTGTTTACATTCTTAAATTTCTAATCTGGATATTTCTGGAAACACATAAACAGAGCCTTTGAGGTAGACAAAATGGTCTTAGCAGCAGGGAGTGGGAAATTTACCTGCAGAATAAAAGACTGAATTAAGGTTTGGCAATTTTCAGTCAATAAAGGAACATAAGAAACTGTTCAACATGGTTCCTGACACCTAATTGGTCTCATAAATGTTTATGGGTGGGAGGATGGAAAGAACTGAGGGAGGGAAAGGGTAGTGACATCTTTACCGACGCCAGGTTGGATTTCACAGGTTTCTGTCCTGGGCTGCTTTTTCTATTTACCCTTTACTCTACATTCCTGCTGCTCAAAATGAGATCTCCAGATCAGAAGCTCCTGTATCACCTTGGTGCTTGGCGCCAGAGTGTCTCAGGCCCTAGCCCAGACTCTCTAAACCAGAATCTGCATTTTAATATTATGTGAATAAGCATTAATACAGCCAGTCTTAAAACTTCAGATGCATTTGCTGATGAATCCTAAATATGCTTCTCTAACCCTGACATTGTCAGAAACTTTAGATTCCTGTGTCTAGAAGTCCACTGGAGTTTACTAGAAAGGTAGGGGAAAGGGAAATCAGTAAATCAGTTAAAAAAAAGTCAATTTTATGGTGCAGGATAGAATTAGACTTTTAGTGACTGTACTTAAATGTGGAATAAACAGATGTTGATTCACAGTGATGCACCATCGAAATACACGATGTTGTAATTTTATTTTGATAAAAATTATATATAAAAAAATGCCATTTCTTACTTGAAAGTCAACAGAAAGTCTTAAACTTTGTATGATTAAAAGGTAATTTTCAACCCTCCAAACTACTTCTCATTTCTCCTTTTCCCCTGAAATGGCAACACCACCCACAAAGTCCCTCAGATTTATTTCTTTTTTCCTCACCCTTAACATTCAATTTATCAACTGGTTTTATATATTATGCCTCTAAAATACACTCAATCCTACCTCTCTCTATTCTCATGGTTGTAGACTTAGCCCAGGGCACCCACTGGTTTTTGGTTTTAGTTACTATTCACTACCATATTATCCCCATACAATTCATTTGCCAAAAAGCTGCTGGAGAAATCTTTTTAAAACATGAGTTCCAAGAGCTGTATTGCCTACACCTCTCCAACCCAGAGCTGTATTCCTTGCTGCCTTTCTACACTGCCCCACCTACACTGGCCTTCACCAGAAGATTTTTGCATGCCGTATGCTCACTGTCTTGGGTGCTCTTTCATGATTCTAACCTATTGGTCTTTCCCTGTTGTTCAAATCACAGTCCTAATGTTCGTCCTTAGTACAACTATTCCTGCTCATGTAATCTAAATTTGTTTCAGTCCTTGTCACCGCCTGGATTGTTTGTTGGGCATGCATGCATATTCTTTTTGTCTTTCTTTCTAGAATATAATTTCCTTTTGTTCAGACCTTGCCTGTCATATACCAGCTATGATAATGTGAAGCACAACATACAAGGTTCCTACTGACTTTATGTAACACATAGGCCAATACTATCTTTTCCATCTCGATTATTCAATGGAACTGCCCTAGTTACCCAGAATTGGAAACTAGAGCCCAAAACTTAAGGCAAAGGCAAATCAGGTGCTAAATGAATGAGGGTAGACACTACTTTGAAGATTCTGAAATGCAACCATCATCCTAGTTTTCCCCCATTGCCATCTGTTTCTACAAGGTTTGCACAAAGAGATGGGAAAAGAGAGGAGGTTGGTTGGGAACAGAAGTTGTTTGTAACACATACAGCTGCTTTTTGTTTCCCTCTACTTTCAACTAAATGAAGTAATTTCCAAAGAACTGAGGTGATTCTAGAAAGGGAGATTGGTGTCATATATTTTTTTAAACATTTATTTATGCATACAAGTGCTGGGGTGTAGTCCAGAGGTGCCAGGGGTGAGAGGTTTCACCAGAGACAGAGTGGGAAGCAGAACAGGTGGATATACTGAAAATACACTGCTGAGGGGAGCAGCGGGTGAGATAGAAAAGGTCTACTGTGTCATGTGGGTCACCTCCCTGTCCTAAGATTGAACTCATGCTGGGGTGGCTGCCAACAACTTCATAGGGCTGCCACTTAGCCTCTTTCACCACCAAGAAGGCCCATGGTATCATATTTTTATGTGTACCATATACTAATACAGTGGGTAGTGACCTGACCCAGGCCTACCTAAGCAACATGCCGTTAACACTTGGCATTTCCTGTGATAGAGTCATCACTTGGTTTCTTACAACACAGGAGGTATTAATAGTAACCTAGCATTCGTCAAGAACTGGGAAACAGATGCTTTCTCTCTCTCTGATGCAACTATCCCAGAGGACAAAGGAAATAGATGTCCAGGGAGCATGCAAGCCTTCTCTTCGCCTGCAAGTCCTTCATACCTGACCTGCTAGGGCGGGAGTAATAGGAAGATGTAAGCATTACACTGGGCTGGGCTAACAGATCCAAGCTGAACTGAATATTTTTATTCATGAGTATGGTCTGTCAGACTCAGAGGTGTGTCAGGCATGTTATTAAGAGATAGATTAATCAGAGCGTGAGAAAAAAAGTGACAGGGAAAAAAATAAAATTCTTCGATGGTTGCATCCCATCAGACTCTCATCTAGTCAATAAGCCAGCTACAAATTTCCACTTAGAGATAACAAAATATACAATATCTCTAGAGATAAAATGATCTGTTATGTAATATATGTTCATATGTAACTGTGTATGTATGTGTACACACATATATATGTACAATATGGCCTTCTAATTCACATTTGCCACTGTATGGAAACTCTGAAATAGAACTGTTCCACTTTACAGATGGAGACTGGCTGGTGAATTTGGCTAAAGGATCTTGGTAGGATTGTATAAAGCAAAGTTGAGTTATGCGTTTTAAGTATCTTTGAAGTCTGTATGACATTCCTGTGACAACCTGTGAATGCTTTAGATCAGACAGCAAGTCTCAGTTATTTTTTAATTTCTTCTATCATCTAGGACAGGACCTGGCACACAGGGGATGCTCAGTAACTATTGAGTTCGTCAGGAAATGATGTTCAGTTTGATTGTCATAACTAGACCAGATGAGTTTTAGCTGAAAAGTCAATTAATTTAGGGTGGGAAGAGTAGGGTTCAGATCCAAAAAAACTATTTGCTATTTGTATGAATTTGGACAAGTCACGTTTTTCTGACCCTTGGCCTTCTGACCCACACAATAGCAATGGACACACCTGTACATAGATTACCCTGTGAGTCAGAGGAGTTTGCAAATAAAAGTGTATTGATTACCTAGCAGTTATCCTAGAATGTGTTTTTGAAGCTGTTGACTCAAGCACAATCTTCCTGGACTCTATGCTCTATGATAATTTGACAAATATCCTCTCTTGCCTCTCTCTTCTTCCTCCTCTATGTCCTCCTAGATTATAAATGCAGGCTGAATCCTCCCTCTCAGACACATAAGAGATACGTGAGTAGGCCGAAAGACCTTTAAGAAAAGACCAATATTTGCATATCTATTATAGCTACTCACTGTTCGACTTGTTTCATTACAATTTCTATTTGGATAATATGTAAGGTCAATACTGTCACTGTTCTGGAAAATTCATTTTTTATTAAAGCAAAATGCACTGTATTTATAGAGATAACACCTTAAATGCTACGAGAGTAGGCGCACCAATTACACTGGTTCCCTTGATGGGGCAAGTTTACATGCTCACATCTTATCATATGTTACAAGGGGAGGGATCTCTGCCTGTGCTGATGTGTCTCAAGTGTTAGCCTTTGCCTGAGCTTGACTACATCTGACACCTTGGCCATCCTTTCATCTATTCCAGGGAGCACTGAGATAATGAGAGAGAGAGAGAGAGAGAGAGAGAGAGAGAGAGAGAGAGAGAGAGAGAGAGCGAGCAAAAAACAAGAAATCTCTCTTGTCTTCATCCCCACATCAGGGTATTCCACTGCATGCCTATCAGAATCTTCCCATGAGTTTGCTACTAAATGGCATGAGCTACTAAATGGCAGGTACAGAGTCTGACACATATTAGAGGTTTGATAAATATTTGTTGGAGTACAAATGAATGTCTGACACAGGCAAGAGCTTGGTAAGTGTTTAATTGTCTTCCTCTTAAGGAGCTAACATGGCTTAATGAAGGGAAAATACATACAGACTTTAACCCAGAAAGTCTTGAATCCCAGTCCTGATTTTTTATACTGGATATAGGACCTTTTATTTAGCTAAATGAAATTGTTTCTTTTTTTTTTTTATTAAAAAGGGAAATACCTGTAATGATTATCTATTGCAATTCTTGACATATAGTAGATAAAATGCATTATAATTCCAATTTACTTGACTTTTTTCTTTTTGATTAATGAAGAAGAAAGTAAAATTGTCAGTATTTTCTTAATTTTCAGGCTCTTTTGTCCAGGTTAACTAATCTAATCAAAATGTAGAAAATGTTCCCTCCATAAGCATAGCTAATGGCTTGTTTGTGTATTTTCTTCCCCCATCCACCCCTCCATTAATTTCAAATTCAACAAACACTTGACCAACCTTGTTATTTCAGTATAATGAAGTACAGGGGTTCCGAAGTCGGCTGTGCCAGACTATGAAGGTCTGTGAAGGCACTAATGTCAAAGTAGCAGTGCGGTTCTGTAGTTATTTTCAATATGTCAGAGGGCCTAAGGGAAACGCAACATTTATCTGTTTTAAGGTTTCATGTGCTAACACAAATGTCAAACCTACATATGTTTAGCTCGAATAAAATCAACTTGAAATTATAACCTTGGTTATCTCCTAGTGACCAAGCCCTCAGTAGGCCCTATAGTATATTTTGAATCATTAAAACCAAGGGAACAAAATATACTTGTACCTTGAAACTGAAGTTTGATAAACCGGATATTTGAAAACATAAAACCACAAAGTGGGGATCCATAAAGAAAGAGGCCTTTGGAAAAAGGGACTGTGGTTTCCTCGGGTAGCTCCAGTTTTGGAGTCTCATGACTGCAGGCACTGGTCTTTATGTAGATTGTGCTGCGAATGGCACTATAAATGTGTGGGTCATGGGGAGACTCATTGTTGCAGATAGTTTCTTGTTTCTGTGGTAGGATGGGGGAGAAATATCAGCATTTGGAGAATTAGAACTGGCATCCATTAGCTGCTGACCTTAATCAAACCTCTGAATGTGTTCATCTCCCAAAGTGGAGCTTCATTTTCTGTAAGCATTAGACTCAGGCCTGATGTTGGTTTACTTAGAGTCTGAGCATATAGATGGGTGACTCATTCTACATCTCCATAGCATTTTTCAATCTTCACTAAATAGTTATTATTAGTCATAATAGGAAAGGTTGGATTACAGACTTAATTTCAGAACAGCACTTTGAAGAAGCCATGAGCATGTTTTCAATCAGTTTTCCATTTTCCTACATCGTACCCCAGGACAGACCAATTTAGAGGTGGCAGAGAGATACCTGCTCTGAAGAGAAAAACTTGGGGGTTATGGCGAGGACATCAGTGCTCCCTTCTGTGCCCCCTGGAGGACATGCCTTCACGTGTCACCATAACTTGCATGTCAGGCCAGACTGGGATATGTCTGGGCTAAGTGGGTGCCCCAGGCTGGCCAGCAAAGTGACATTCCTTTGAACAGATAGATTTAAAGAAGGGGCTGGTGCTATAGGGGAGGAATGGAAGAGAGCTGGCAAAAGGAGTAGCCAGTGGTACCTCATCTGTCCAGAGCAATTCAGTAGTCCCACTGTGATCCTTCTCGTATGCCCACCCCCTCTCACCTTTGGGAACAGCCCTGCAGTTAACAGACTCACCCTCTTTAGGAGAGCATTCATCTAGGGTGACTCCAGCATCCTGTTAGGGCCCTCAGGATCAAGCAGATCAACATTGATCTCCCCTCCATGGATAGTGCTCCTCTTCAAAGAAACTCTAGACAGCCTGTAATTCTCTTGCTTTCAATTCCTCTGCTCCAAGATTTTTCCTGACTGGGGGCAGGGCATGTTTCCAAAGACTCTGGTGGGTCTAGGTTTGCAGGTGGAGTACAAAGTGCTCCTTTGAAGTGAGGAAACCTGTGGACTGGGCGCCAGATCCTGCACACTCAAAACCCTTTTCTGAGATCACCATTTCCATGGGACTTTCCCAGATGATCTGCAGGCAGCCGAGCACTCCAATCTCCCTAACACCATCTTGACAATCTAAATTGGGGTCAGGCACCTCTCCGAAGTAGTCTGCCAAGTCTTCCTTGGTTCATGCTAATCTGGGCTCTGAAAACCTTTCAGGAGAGGCAACCAAAGATTTCATTTACACATTCCAATTTAGGGTTTCCTGTGATGAAAAAACATTCCAACATGTGTAAAGTCCCATTGTAGAGTGAAGCAAAAATCATTACACAACCACATAATTAGGAACAGAGAAAAAAAGATCTTGGATAATTGAATGCAAATACCACATTTTAAAAATAGGGAAACTGGGCTCTAAGAGGACAAGGGTGTTTGTTGCCTGACGTCTCATAACTCAAGGCAGACTCAAGCAAGAACCCCCTTAATCCTCAGTTTTATGTTGACTGTAGCTCTGTCTGCTTTTAAAAAGCATATGTGAGCCTTAAACAATGCAGCATCTGCTATCAATACCAAAAAAAAAAAAAAAAAAAAGCCAAAACCCTATCTATCTATCTGTCTGTCTGTCTCTGAACTTCTCCAACATTTAGAGACTTCTAGCCTCACATGATTTAACTCATCTCAAGCGAGAGCCTGGGCTTTGGTGAGAAGAACAAAGACATCCTTGGAAGTCTTATTCACTAAACTTGGGTTCAGTTCAGCTGCTCACCGTTGTAATCTCAAGAATATTAACTTCTCTGAGACTCAGTTCATTCAAAGATTTATATAGAAAAATAATAACCTCATGTTGTTAGGGGGTGTGCTCATCAGGATTTTGTAGGAAATGGAACTCATGCTGGGTGGTGTCATGAGTGGAATTTAGTATGTATTGGTCACAAATTGCTAGAAGGATCCACATAGTAACATGGAAAGATGATGGGATCCCAGGATTCAAAAGTATAGGAATCCACTACCTCTTCTAAAACTGGAGAGACAGAAAGAGCGGGCAGTGCTCCCAGAGCCTTGGAATTTGAGGCTGATGGGAGGTGGGACCATGGGGATGACCATTCCTAGGGATAGTTAGTCAGAACATGGAGTTACTGTTGGCTGCCTAATAAGAGCTCACACCCTGCTTTGGAGGGCTGACTATTAGGAGGTGGAATCTGGAGCAGATGCAGCTGCAGCTGCAGCCGGAGACTGCCCTAAGCAAAGAGAGCAAGTTGAGAAATGTTCTGACTCCCCTTTTCCTTACTCCCTTTATTTCCCTCCATTGACTCCTATTGGCTACACCAAGGGAAAGTCTTTTAGCAAGGAAATCTTGAGCATCAGTTTGCAGGGGTTGGCCTCTCTGTGATAGTGGACATAGAAGGGTAAGAATGGATCTGGGAACAAAGTGGAGTGAGATACCCTGAATAGAAAGTATCTACAGTAGCAGTAGACACAAGGGGTGGTTCTCCTCCCTATTGTGATCCAAGCATTGTGCTCCAGGGTACCTGATTCTGCTTCAAAGGTTGCCCTTACCAGATGGCTCAGACAGTTTCAGTCTAGGTGTTGTAACTGTCAACCCCCCAGAAGGTCAAGGTGTCTGAAACTGGCTTTCTATGTGCACCCTACTTATAGAAGTCATGATTATCACCATTCCCTGTGCTTTACAAAGTGCCTTTCTATCACATATTTAGTCTTCAGAACAACTACACGAATCATATGGTAAACAGGTACTAAAGTGAAGCAAAAAGAAGTTAGGTAAGTTTCCCGAAGTCAGCTAATAGGTAGCAGATACAAGCTTGAATTACAATCTGATTCCTAATTTAGTTCTTTCTTCTATAGATTGGTTTCTTCTATACTAGTTTGGCCACAAAATTCTTGAATTTTCTTTCTTTTCATATATGCTAATTCAGCTTTGACTTCTAGCTGGCAGTTGTTATTTCCCATTTATACATGTTGCTACAGAGGTTTATGGTGTTTAAATGTCTCAACCATTGCCACATACCCATTGGTGAGAGGTTCTAGGAGGAGTATGATAAAATTGTAACTCAGTGCACGCCTCATCTTTGAGCTCATCAAGCTAGTGATGACATTCTTAGTTATGGTAGAACAGATGACTGTATATGCTGGATGATTGGGAGGAATCACTGTGTTTTGAAGGGCTTCCTCTGAAACTCCAAGTTTCTGAATGAGGTTATTTCTTCTGTAGATTGGTTTCTTCTGTACTAGTCTGGCCACAAAATTCTTGAGTTTTCTTTCTTTTCATACATGCAAATTCATCTTTGCCTATAGAGAAACTCCATTTTCATCTGTTTCCTATATTGAACCACCATGTAAGATGTTATTTTTTTAAAAAAATATATTTATATATTTCCAATACTTTAAAACAAAAGAAAGTTGACTGTATGGACTAAATCGCCTTCCAGATCTTTTTATCAGCTCTGATTCTACAATATTATGAAATAACTAATATCAACACACATTGCTATCGAAACTGCCATGGGGGGGTCCCCGTGCAGAGGAATCCTCTCATCAAAGCTAGGTAAACAAGTCTCAGGAGTTCAGTGGGTGATGGCACAGGGGTCTTCATTTCCGCTTTTAGCCAGGGAAAATTTTGATCAGACTGCAGGCAGCCTGCCCATTCATCTGTGGCAGGAAATGGATTTAGCCTGTATGGGCTGGACTCCTGTATTTATCACCCAGTTAGGCCTAATCAAAATGTTTTATGTTTCAGTTTCACCTGGTAAGTGCAAAGGGCTGGGAGGAGGGTCTGGGGGATGGTGGTGAGGTCCCATCATCGCCTTCTCATCATCAAGCTGCAACAGTTAAAAGTCCCATTTCTCCTCCTACTTTCACTCAGAGCTGAGACAGGCAGTCTCCCCCAGCCCCCACTCCTCAACTCCCTGGATGCTGCTCTGGGCAGCAGCAAAAATCTATGGAATTGACCCAGAAGGAGGAGGGAGAAAGGGCAGAGTGTGACCCCAAGGAAGGCTAGGGTCAGAGGTGACGCTCAGAACTGATAGATGAAATGAACCTCCGAGAGGGAGCCTCCTTGGATAATGAGGGGCTACAACCTCCTGGGATGGGAGAAGGACAGGGAGGGAGGCTGGAGGTCCTTCGAAGCATGGAGTGGTGCTTGTGAGGGGATTGGAATGTCTCTGGTCCCTTGGGTGAAGAGGAGGTGGGGGGGACTGTTGATTAGAATGAAAATGTGACAGTCATGCAAAGCTTCCAGTTGGATTTATGCATCCTTTGCCAGGATGCGGGAGGAGGGGACTTGACAGCCCCCATTAGAGGAGGAGAAATGGAAGAAATTAAGCATTGTTCTATTAGGGGAACCCCAGAGACAGGGGGATGGAAGAGCCCCTGCTGAATTCATTACTGAGGGAGTACTGTTTTCAGGAGAAAAACAAATAATGCAGAAATTCTCCCATTTTGATGCAGCAAATTCTGATTTGGACTGTACCAGGGTGAAATATCCCCCAGTGGTTCTCTGTATCCAAAAGCAGACATAATTCTTTTCCTTTACAGGATGTTATAGGTGGCATGGGGGTGGTGGAAGAAACAGGGACTTGCTGTTGAGTTTGGTTCAGCTAGGAAACGAGTTGTCCCCAATAGTGGTAAAATAGAAATACTGAGATAGGCTAAGCAGCATGGTCATTGTTTCAAGGTGACAGAGAGCTGTGAATACGTTTTGAGCAGGGAGTGACAAGACCAGAACTATGCTTTTGAGGCTAATTCTGACTGCCTGGTAGAAGGTGGACTAAGGAACTGAATGGGCCTTTTTCGACTTGTCACTTAGTTGTTGAGCAAAGGCAGTCATTGAATACCAGACAGAAGAGCTGGTGAGAAGCCAGTTACAGTGGCAGCACTGGGGAAAGATCGAGAGACCTAGCTCAACAGAGGAAGGACATTGAGAGGATGGTAGAATTAGTATTTTGAGTATTTAAAGAGAGTCTAACTTGTACCCATGACTGTATGTATAGCACCTCATTTAACCCTAACAACAGTCCTGCAAGATAGGTATTAACATTCCCTGCCACAGATGAGAAAATAGGTTCACTGGTGTTAATTAACCTCTCAACATGACTTTAACCAACACACACTATTTCATCAGCCAAGAGTACAAAATCTTCTCTTCAGCTCACTCACCCGAGTCTGCCATCATTTTTCCTCTTGAGACATGGGGTTTTCTGTCTGGAAGGGGCTTTTCAGAATATCTAGTCCCCCTTCCCCATTTTATAGGAAAGAAGACTGAGGCAGGGAGCAGACGCAGAGGACACTGAGCTCTGCATTCTTTCTCTCACCAAATGGCCTCTCCTCTGCTGTCAATAGGAGCTCACCTCACCCAAAGCTCACACCATGCTCCTAACAGGCAGGAAATTGACTCACACCAATTATGTTCCTGTAGCAGTTCAAGATGAAGTGATCGTCAAGAATCACACACACACACACACACACACACGGACACACACGTGCCCACATATACCGGTTTCATCTCTCATCCCTTTTATCTCTGATATTCAGTGATCTTCCTTGATCTTTATCACAAGAAGCACATTCTTCAAATCACCTCTTGTGTGCTCAGGAGCCCCCTTCTATAATATCAAAAAATGTAATTCACGCAACAGTCTTAAGAGTTAACCAGCATTGTCTGGACAGTTAAGGAAACTGGGGCTCAGTAAGGTTAAGTGATTTGCTTAAGGTCATACTCCTAGGAAGTGGCACCATACTCAGGTTGTTCTCGTTCCAAAGCTTCCTTCATAAAAATGTTTTTGTGTCATTTTATTATTAAAGCAGACATTTTTGAGTGCCTACTATGTGCAAGGATGGTGATAAACATTGGAGATCTGCCCCAAAAGTGAGAGATTGATTTTGGACGCCCACAGAATGAAGGACAGTGTTTCTCTCACCTGTCCTTACTGATGGACAGAGTGTTTGTGTCCACAGCACTTGAGGTTCGCTGAGCATTTTATGTTCATTGCCTTAGTACATCCACACAGCCAGCCTAGGAAGCACATCATTTTGCCTCTCTCTTCTGTATAGAAGATAAGATGGGAAGTAGAGTAAATGGCTCAGACTCACAGAGTCTGGCTGAAGTACGGGCCATCCACTAGTGGTCACATCTGACCTCTCGCCCACTGCTCTTCACACAGCACAGCACGGACTCTGTCTTTCTCTTCTTATTCCTTCCAAATTTCTGTCAGCAAAATCTGTCAGATTCTTTCATCTCTTCTAAACTTTCTCTGAAGTCTTCCTTGTTAGGGATAAGCTGACATCTTGCTCTTCCTCATGCTAAACCAGGGCTGTCTATATTCACTCTCCAGACTTGTGATTACCTATGTGGCCCTCCTTGCTCCTTCAGATTTTGAGTGATTTGAATGATCCTTGAAAACCATTCTGCCTTACTTCAAAACGTGAATCTAAAAAACTAGAACAGGTCCTGTGGTGCACAAAACTCCCCCACTTCTCCTTTTCCTTGTCTGTCTATCCACCTACCCAACCTCACATCCATCCATTATCTTCCCTCCCTCCAACTTACCCTCCCTATCTTTCTTTTTTCCTTCCTTCTACCAGTTCTTCCACCTATTCATATATCCCTCCACTCAACAAATACTGATAATCCGCTATGTATCAACACTGTTCAAGACACAAGAAAAAGTAGAGATCAAGAACACACGTTTCCTGTTCTCATACCTGTTACAGTGAGGTAGATAGAATATAAGTAAGAAAACAAATACTTCCAGAGACTGGTAATCATCTTGAAGAGGATAAAATGGTAAGCTAGGAGTGACTAGCTTTGGTGCTGCCAAGGGGAGTTTAGGTGGTCAAGGAAGACCTTTTGAGTTAGAAGACTTTTGAAAGATCTTTTAAGGTCTGGGAACAGGAGCTACACAGGCAATCATCTTCCCACCAACCTCCTGGCACTACCAGCTCACTGTGTTAAGTAAGACTCCCAATAGTCTTAACAGAAGAAGAAGTGCAAGGATTCTTGCTGCTCTAATCCCATTTTATAGAGGTGATGATGAAAGGCAAGAGTGCCCAGAGCCTTTCTCATCCTCCCCAAGGATGTGGGCCGCAGAGATAACATGGCATAATCTAAGGGAATGATCATTGGAAAAGGAATCCAGTGGGTGAGTTCTAAGTTTAACATCACATTAACTTGTGGGAAAACACAATGCTCTTTTCCAGTGCTGTCCTTGCTTTTCTCAAAAGCAATCCATAGTTATAAAATTTTAAGGCAACACAGAAGCCAATGTGAAAAACAAGCAAAATAATAATACTAACATTTATGGATTGCTATGTCAGGAACTGCCCTCAGTACTTTACACAACCTAATTCTCCTAATGACAATGAGGTAAGTACTATTTTCAGCTAAATATTAAAGACAGGGACCTAAGGCATAGAATGGTTAAGTAACATGCCCCAGTCTCACAGGCAATAAGTGTTGGAACTAGATTCAGAGCGAGGCCTTCTGATTTGAGCACCCAGCTCTTAAGCCTTACACAATAATTATTCTCCAGAGGAGCAATAGGTCAGGTAACCTGGCTGTAGTTGAAGTCAGGAGCCTGTAAGCTCCCCTTTTTATCTTTTCTTCTACCCAGAAATGTTCTCCTGGCCACTGGGTTCTATGTGGTACAGTCTGAAAGGCTGAGGGAAAAAGAAGCATAAAGGGTCTTTCAACCCTAAATAATGTTATCTCAGGAGTGCACAGGCCCCACCTGGTGTGATGAAATGGGATTCTAGAGCCATTTCTCCTGAGAGCTCATGAATGTCATCAGAAAAGGGTGTGATTGGGAATGGGGCACAGGTAGAAGCAAAGTAATCTCAGCTGGTAAAATCATCTGTCCTTGTGTCAGTTGAGGTTTTCTAGATGGAAATTGACATCTGACTTTCTCCGACCCTTTGTGGGCAGGTTAAGAGGGTAGGGGGAGCCCAGAGATAAGGACATTGAACTCTTCCAGCACTACCTCTAGTCTGTATTCTCTTTTGCACCCAGCCCAGGTGCATTCTTTCTCTGGTTTTTGAAGCTCACACTACTACACTGATGAATAGTGGCCAAAGTGTTCTCCTTTCTATCCTGGGTAAAGGAAAACACGTTTTTTTGTTTTTGTTTTTTTAAGTTCCATTGCAGTATGTTGGCAGGAAGTATTGTGTGGTGAGTAAGCCCATGGATTCTGAAGTCAGATGCCTGGATTTAAATTCCAGATATGTCTGTCTCAGTTTCTGATCTTGACTGTAATTTTTTCCAGTCTTTAGTTTCCTTGTCCTAATGGGAGTAGATACTAACTTTCCTAACTCATACAATTGTTAAAAATTATGAAGAAATTAAATGTGACAATAAGTGTTAAGCACTTACATTGACTTGACATTTGGTAACTGTCCAAGTGAACAGTCTCTCTCTCTCTCTTAAAATGGAGTACTTGTTAAAGGAAGAGGGGAAATGGTGATTTTTACTTAACACAGACTCCTTATGAATTTAATGAACGTTTTTTCCTAGATGGGATTGGTTGATTCATTTTCTATCTACTCATTTATTTTTACAAATAAGTTACTGAATATTATAATTGCCAGGAGCTTGGTCAATAGGGCTCTTACAAAGATGAAAGGTGCAATTCTAACCTACTTACCCCTTGTTCTTGCTTTGATCTTATACTCTAGTCACTTTCCCCCTCAATTTTTAGGTATGTTCCCATGTGATAAAGTGATTGCACTCTAGACTCAGAGACAGCAGACCTGAATGTAGACATCAGCTTTCCATTTGATGAAATATGTGATTCTGAGGAAATCTCTTAGGGTTTGAGTTGACTCATCTACACAGTTTTGGATTAGCTGAGACCAAAAATCACATCTAATTTAAGAGTCCATGAGCTTGTGACTGAATGGAATATTTTCTCATTATGTAATCCTTGGGAATAGTTAGACTCCCCTGGGGACTAAGAGTTGGAGTGTTTTTAGAGCCATCAGATTTAGGTTCCGTTCCTGGTTTCACCACACAGTAGCCTTATGATGTTTCTTAAAAAGTTATGTCTATTGAGACCATGTGGTTTACAACACTGTATTTGTTTTAGGAGTATATTTCACACCTTTACAAACAAACATATATTATCACCACCATGCCAACCACCAAAACCCCACTAGTCCACCCCTGCAGTCCATTGGATCCATTCCCTCCCTTACCCCTCCTTTTTGTAGTCTCAGTTCTGCAATCAGATTTCAAGGGTTCGTTTTTGTCTGTTCTTTTGTGTTGCTTCTTTGTAAGCCATATGATTTTGGACAGATTATCTCAACATTTTAAGCTTCAATTTTCTAATTTTTTTTAAATAAAGAAAATATGCATATTTATCTTAGGGTTATATTTGGTTGTAAGGACTAAATGAGATAATGTATATTAACCATTTAATGCAGTGTTAGACTTTAAGAAATATCATCATACGTGATTCCCCTAAGAACTTCTTTGTTATATTTCTAGTATTCCTTTATTACACTTAGTAATTCCTTACATATGTACATCTTCCTTTGCTGGTGAGTCCTTAGAGGTTATAGACTTTACACACCCCCTTTTTGCTGCCTAATGTCTGACCCAGCTCTACCTATAATAGACAATCAACTATTTTTATTTTTTATACCATTTTTCATTTTTGTATATTTTGTATAGTGTATGTTTTATTGTGTATAGTCCCAGGGAAATTCCCACTACCAATTCACCTGAGTACCCTCACCGTAGTCCTTTACCCCCCTCTGTTTTGATTCTGCTCCTTCCTCTCCCCCTGAAGATTGTCTCTGTCTGTTATAATCAACAAATTTTTATAGAAACCAGCTAAACACATTTAAATATTTAAAACACATGTTTTAGATAGATATAGTTCTCCCTCTTTTTATTTTCCAAACCACAAAGGAGGAAAAGAAAATAAGAACTGCCTAAATCAAATATGTAAACATAAAAGATTTTTTTTCGTTCATTATGGAACAAATTAATGATTTATCAATATAGAAAATAAAAACAAAGGAAAATGCAGAGTTGTATGACTATTTGGACAGGTATGTTCAGCAACCCAGTAGAAGAGCAAACCCTTCCAGGTTATGATAGATTATTCATCACCATAGACATTCACCCCAGCATTGAAATTTTATCAGACTTCTAGAAAAGGACACCAGTTGGGGCTGTAACATACAGTACATATGGGAAACTGTTGATGGATGAAGCTAGAGGAGCCAAAGTCCTTTTCATGCAAGGGATACATCATGAACAGCAGATAGGTTTGAACATAAGCCTTTAAGTAAAGAGAGCATGGACAAGCTTTGGTCGGGAAGTCACATAATTTTAATCTTAAAACACTCTGGATGTCATACAGAGACTGTAATTGAACAGTCCATGTTAGAATACAAGAGGTTATTTGAGAGAACAGTTTGAGCAAGCTGCTACAAGGGTCTGAACTGGGTTTATGTTGTAGGGAGCTAAGAGAAGGAGATGGAATAAATGTGTTTTAATGGAAGGAGATTGAAGGAGGTCTAGGCTGCCTCCAGGGTTTTTGTTTGGGCTCTGAGAAATAATGAAATTGAGAGCTAAAAATGTTGAAGTCAGCTTTGATATATTGGGCTTGAGATGTTAGTGTGGCATTCATGTGGAAATGTCCAGTGAGCAGTTAAGTATGTGGATTTGGAGTTCGGAAGAGACGATGATATATAATGAACACTGAATAAATATTTGCTGTGTTGCTATATTATGCTAATCTGGCTCAACCGTAATTATTGATTCATCCACGTCCTCATTAGAATGCTGCTGATCGCTGGTGCCCACAGGCATGCCCTATTGATGGTAAATCCATGTAGCCTGAGGTCATAAATCCAAGCTGACTAATTCACTGAGACACTTTTTAATCTTTTGGTTAATTCCAAGATCCCCCATCTCCAAAGTTTCTCAGATTCTCTCTGAATTGTAACCTCTCCTGCTTATAAATATCTAATTTACTTAGTCCTAGTTCACTAGAAACTCAGGGCTGCTGTCTTAAGTAACATATGTAGACATTCAAAAAATGTAACTTATGTTATCTCTCTGACCATCCCAGAAGCAAATATTCAGAGAATCTCAGCGCGGCAAAGTCATCTTGCAGATCAAATACAGCTTTCCTATAATTCCCTATATGGAGGCCAAGGCTGAGAAAATGACTTAGTGAGGGTTATTTCACTCTATAAAATGTTTACTTATTGAGTCCCTATAATGTCCCAAGCACTGTCATTGATGGAAATACAATGGAGAATTTGAAAGACGTCTACCCTGCTCTGTTCTTAGTGTGTTTATCACCCACTGGGAGGAATATAATCATCACTAACCAGGTCATTCTCGTACAGCCTAGAAGAAGTGACAACTAAGTTAAGATTAGGTATCATTTCCCCCTCTCCCCCTTAAAAATATTCTCTCCTAGTGAATAGCAAGGTGTAGCTGAGTAAGGATCCTGATACTGGGTTTGTCTGACCCTATTTCTAAGTCATGTTTCTTCCTGTATTGGTGGTGATCAACTATATTCAAATTATGGTTGCAGCATAGTTAAAGGCATGAGTCAAACCTGTATTCAGCTCTCAATTCCTTACTACCATGTGATCTAGGATAAGTTGCTCGACCCATTAGGTAAAATGCAAATAATCCCTATTTCACAAGGAATACTGTCTTAATAAATGACATTCATTTTTTTTTATGTTTTTGATAAATTCCTGTGTTCTTTCCAATAAAAAATAGTCTAATTTCTCCCTGTTAAAAGAGGTTATGGGTTAGAATAGAAAAGCATCAGACTGGGGGTGAGGATTGCTGGATTTTAGTACAGGCTCTGCTTCTAAATAGCTGTCAGTGATGGACTCCCATGTGACATTGCTGACCATATTGTTCCTACCCTCTGGTGGTGGGTTCAGCTTAGGTATTATCTAAGGTGCTTTCTTTTAACTGACAGGCTTTTATCAAGAAGATGGACCTTATATTGTATACTGTAAGTTAATACTTTTAAAATTAAGCTTGATTGTGTCATAGGACACACTTTCTCTTAACCCTTTATTTTTATGCCTTAAATCACTGCATGTTGTTTTTATCCAATACGTGTTACTTATGTGGGTAGCACAGGCATTATCCGGGTGTACATGAGATCCAGAATACATGGCTAGAAATTGAGGAGGGACAGTGGTTGTGCCCATTTTTATCAACATAACCCTCAAATGCCTTTTAGATCTGCTATGTGGAAATTTCAATACATATCTGTTGAGATTTATTTTTTTCTAGCACCTATTATGCACAGTTTATGGAAGACAATCCAGAATTAGGTATTCCATTTCACACATGAGGAAACTAAACATAGACGTAAAGTGTCTTTCCTGAGCTGGCACTAGGAAGTAAGGGAAGAAACGGATTCCAACTCAACTTCCAGTGTCAAATCATACTCCATCCTTACCCTGGAATTTGGTCTGTCTCCATCTGAGACAAAGCAGAGTAAGTGCTATTTTGTCACTGGAGACGCTGAGGAGTCCCACCGAGTAGTGAGTGTTGTATCTTTTCTAGATGAGGAAGAGGCTCACTTAATTACCACAACTAAAAGGCACAGCTCAACCGCCTTACCCCAGCCACTGTCCCTCAGGAGTCTGGGGCTCTGCAGTTGTATTATTGCTCTACTCACCTTGCTATATGCATTCTTTTACAGGGTATGGAATAGGCAAGGGACAAAGGTGCCAGGTCTATTACAAATTGAAAATCAGAGGTTCCTGGGTGAAAGGCTTTTTATTTCAAGGGCCCTGGCTCATTAGGGTGATATGCTTTCTACTCTAGTTTCATTGTTACCTTTTAATATTATTGTCTTAGGAAAATCAGGGAATGGCTGTCTCTAGCACCTAATAAAGAGCAACCGAGTATCTGAGTTTAGTTGAGGAAGGGCCAAAAAAAAAGATAGTGATAGCAGAGGACAGGAAACTCTAAAATTCTCTGACTAACACACACACACACAAAACCCCAACAAAACTAGTCTGTATAGTAAATGCACCAGAATGTATTTGGTCAGAGTTAACTTTCTTTTACTGATCTCCTTATTTTTTACAGATTAGAGTTAATTAAAGAGTTAATTATTAGTTAATAAAATCAATGTTAGTTTATTTTATGGTGTAGAAACAGTCTTGAAAAATTAGCTGTGATCAGAATTTCTAAAAACAAGTGGTATTATTACCTCTCAAATGATAAATTTGGAGAAGTAATCAGTGCAGTAAATACCGGCCTGGGATAACGAAATCATTTTCAAGATTGTAGGGTGTCTTATAAATTCTGTATTTAAAAATATAAAATTTAGATGGAATAGTAGTGACTGAATGACACCACAAAATCTTTAATAAGATCAATTAAAATATTTCAGTTGGAAAAATTTTATTAAAGTGTTTATAGAACAGGAACCGGGCTAAAGACGACACTAAAGTTTTAAAGGTTTAACTTGATAAATAACAATATCTGAGATAAGTATAAAAAGAAGAAGTAAGCTGGCTCAGGATGGGGAACAATCATATGTTATCCATAGACAAGTAGAAAGAAATTTTATGGGATTTAGTGAAAATGTCAAACTCATCTCCTGGGTCTGTGAATATTTTCATTTTTGTCTCAATACTTTTGCATAAACCAGCATTCCGTGGTGCTCCCAAATCCCTCACTCTTCTGTATTTCTCCATAGTACTTGTGATTTTCTAACATCATGTAGTTTTGTTTGCTCCTCCCATGCTCCCATCCCCACCAAATGGAAGTTCTTCAAGGACAGATTTTGCCTGTTTTCACAATTGTATCCATAGCATCTAGAGCAGGGCTCACCAAGTCCAGAAAATTTGCTCAATATTTGTTGACAGGATTAAATCCCACTTTGTGGGCATCTCCTCCATGAACCTTACCTTAAATAATGTCATCTTTTACTTACTCCATCATAGCACATTTTACGCTGCACATTTAAACATTTTATGTGAAATGCATATAACATGAAATTAATCATTTCAGAGAATACAGTAGAATGGCATTTAATGCATTCACATTGCTGTGCCTTTGTCTAGCTCCAAAAGGTTTTCATCAGACCCAATATATATCTGGTAGCTATTTAAGCAATCACTGCCCGCTTCCTCTTCCCCACTACCCCCAACTATCAAACTGCTTTTTGTCTCTAGATTTACCAATTCTGAGTATTTCATATAAACAGAGTAGTACACTGCATGCCCTTTTGTGTGTTCTGAGTTCTTTCAGTTCACAGTGTTTTTGAGGCCTATCTATGGTATAGCATTACCAGTACTTCATTCCTTTTCAAGGCTGAATGATACTCCATTATATTGCTATATATGTAATGTATCTATTATACATTATATTGTATATATTGTATATAGTCCACATCTGATTTACCCATTCATTCATCAGTGAACAATTGGGTCATTGTCACCTTTTGGCAACTGGGAACAGGGCAACTGTGAATATTCTTGTGGCAGTGTTGCTCATACTGCGCTCTAATTTATTTTCTCTGCAAAAACATGGACTGTATGAGAAAAGGCACAAGCTCTGTCTTATTCACGTCTGTATTTCCAGCCTAGAAAACATTTGTTCAATGGATGGCTAAAAACAAAATATCCTAAGACCCCCAAATTTTTTATTAAAATGGCAGTTTTGAAATCTTCTAAATAAAAGGGGTGCCATAGCCTTTAAAAGTTCAATAATGGAAAAAATAGAAAAGAATATCTGTACTTTACTTCTGTGTAAAAACTAGGAGGAAGGAGAGAGCTGAGGGTGAGTGAGAGGAATGAAGGGCTCCTCTAGGACTGGGGAGGCGGATGCAGCAGAGCAAAGTGGGGAAGCGCAGAAGAAGGTGGGCTGTGCAGAGGCCAAGGCAGGTGGCAAGGGAGAGCAGGGCTCTGAGATGAAGGCGATGGAGCAGCTTTTGGGTTGCTAGATGCCTCTCAAACAGCTGAGAGAAGTCCACTTTGCCCCCAGGAAACAGCATTTTGTCTTTCATTTACCAACATCAAAGTTTATTTCTGAAATGAAAGTTTGCTTTTGTGTTGAATTCTGAAAGTGTTCCCCAGATGTTCAAGGGTGACTTTGGCTGTTAGAAATAAACTTTTGAAATGGAAAGTCGTTTTCAAATAGGAGTCACTTTAAAAAAAAAAAAGTGCTAATAGAACGCATAACAAATTTACCCTCTTAGCAATTTTTAAGTGTATGTTACAGTATTGTTAGCTGTATGAACATTGTAGGACAACAGATCTCTGGAATTTTTTTATCTTGCCTGACTAAAACTCTATATCCATTGAAATTAAGCATTTATCAGAAACCTACTGTGTACCTTCATTGAAAGGAAACCATTGTCTCTGGGTAATTTACCCCTTTACCCTTTTACATCTGGGAATTTGTGTCCATTCATACCCTAGTAATACACCTGCATATTTTTATAATGCTTCTGTATAAAGTACAGGGTTTCTAAGCTGCCTTCCTATGTTTCTAAGTACTTTATCAGGTACTTCTATTTATCCCATATTTCATCAGCTCCCAAACCGTTATTATTCTTATTTTACAAATGGGGAAATTAAGATCAAAAGTACAGAAGTGGTTTAAGCAGGGTCACAAACTAGTAAGTGGCAGAGCAAAGGTTTGAAGTAGTTTTTAAAGGCAAGTTCTTCCCCAATGTATTATACTACCAACGACCGATTCCAGAGGACATTAAAGGGTGACTTTAGCTTTGCCTCTTGGGCTGATGCAAAAAGAGAAAAATGCTTATAAAATAAATTTCATTATTCTGGTTCAAAGTATCTTTTAAATAATTCACCATATAATTGCTTTTTTCTTTTAATCAATGCCTCTATTCCAAAATATTTTATTGTGTTTTATGTATTGTTTGAACAGTATTAATTTGAGCATTTTAGCTATTATGTTCAATAAATGCCAAGGTATTAAAGCCAAATTTGGGCTTGAATTCTGTGTTTGCTGCATAATTAGTTTTTGACCTTGGAAAAGTCATGTAATCTCTCTAAATTTCAATGACCCCATCTGTAAAGTAGTGATTATAATAGTACCTACCTCATATTGTTATAATGAGGAGTAGATGAGATAATGCATCCAAATTGCTTAGCACATTTCCTTAGCCCATAGCAAGCATTTATCAGGTAGATGTTACTATTATAATTATACTAAATACCAAAAAGTGAATATTTTATCCAAATGAATGTTTTTGGTAAAGGACTGAACTCTTGAAGCTAGAAAGTATGGGAAAAGTCCAGAATTTGAAGTCAAATAATTAAGTACCAATTCCCTTCCTGCTACTTGATAGCAGTATAGATTTGGTTTCCTTATTGAAAATGGCGATGATCTAGCACACTGGATTATTGAAAGGATATTTATAAGATCCCAAGGTATACAAAATGTTCAACAGATAGGAGCTACTGTTGTAAATATTACTATTTCAAATTAATTCCCAATTTTACAAATCAAGAGATAGAGGTATTCACAGAGAATACCAGAGATGAATGTTACTTGTATACAGAGTTCTTTATTTGGGCATCAGCACTCTGATGACCCTCAAACACTAGACCAGACCATGGCAATGGTGATTAATAAAGTGCATTTTAGAGCCGGTACTCCAAAATGCCAAGGTCATTTGCACATCATGGGTGTGTGTATCTGTGTCTTATTCTTTCTTCTAGTTTAAAGCCTTTACGTCTATATAATTTAACAATCATTTACTAAGCATCCACTATATGCCTGATTTTGTGCTAGTTAATATGGAAAACTCAAAGACAAATGGGCTGAATCTTGACTGTCTTCATGGTTTACATTCTTAGGAGGATTTTATTCAGTTTCGTGACTTTAAATACACCTATGTGTTGATGACTACCAATATATTCCTTCAGTTCCACCCTTTCTTTACTCTGAATTTCAGGCTCATTTCTATCTTTCTGTTCACTTCCAATGAGTGGGAAGCATCTCAAAGGTAATGTGGTTGACATATTCTCCTCTCACCATTCACAAACCTCTTTCTCCAGTGTATCACATTTTAGCAAATGGCACCATAATTCATCTAATTATGAATGAAATAGCCAAAGTTGGCCAACTCCAAATTGGAGTGATCATGGTCTTTGCCTTTTTTACAGCTGGTGTCAGCAGAAAATGATCAGCTCTATCTTCAAAATATAATCCCAAGCCAACCTCTTTTCACTGATTTGTCCCAAACATCAGGATCTTTTGCATGACCAATTGTACCAGCTTCCTGACCTCTCTAACTCCCTGCTTCCATACGTGCCTGCAGCCCAATGCCTATGGCCAAGACTTCACGAGCAGTATGGCTCCAGGGACAACAATGTACAGACATCCATGTGAGTATGTGCAACACAGCAAGCCTGCTCCCTCCCTCCAGTCTGTTCTCCCTGGAGCAGAACTTTCAGATTTAGGACAAAACCTATTGCTGCCGTGCTAGCCCTCTTCAGGCCTTCCCTGCACACCAGAAATAACTCCAACTTGCTTTAAGATTCCACTGTGATTCTGAGCCACACCATCCTCATATTTTAAAATTTCATCCTTTATTTTGATTGCACCGGCTTCATTTAAATGTCCTCTCCCCTCTCTCATTGCCCAGTAGCCACATGAGTCTCTTTGCCTTTCCTTGACCATCTCAAGTATACTCAGAGCTCTGGAACTTTCACTTTGCTGGTGCCCCTACCTGGGATGGTCTTCACTCAGGCGTTCACATGGCATGCATTCTCATTTAGTCGAGCTTTTGCTTAAATATTCCTTCTCAGAGAGCATTTTCATCATCAGTTTATGACTTAATTTACCATTATCTCACCCTGTTTCATTTTTCTCTACAGCACTTATTCTACTTTACATTGACTGTTGTTTTCTTTGTTTCTCCCATGAGCATTTAATCTGCATGAGTAGGGACTTTTCCCCCATCTTAGTCACTATGTATTCCCTGAAGGGCTAGTGCATAATAAGTATCCAATAAATATTTAGTGATGAATAAGTAGAATGTGAAATTCGTTCACTGGTTTACATATTCCTCTCTTTACTGAACAATCTTTCACTAATCTAACAACCACTGTGCTTGTGTCCCATGTGCATCATTTCTGCTTACCCTCACAGTCATGTGATCATGTTTACAAGTCAGCAAGATTCCAAGTGGAGGTGAGGAATCTGGGCCACATGAGGTCTCAAGGTCTCATGGGCTTCATTACCCATGAGCTTTTCACTCTAGAAATTATCACCTGCTTAACCTGTGCTCACTGGGAGCTATTCTTGGTATCTAATGAAGTAAAAAATGGGAACTCATTTATTGTAACATATGGAGTTTATTTGGGGAGTATATTAGTCAGGTTTTCCAGAATTCCATATCTCAGATAACAAATAATTATTTCTTGCTCATGCTACATGAGGGCTCTGGGTCAACTGGACTCACTCAGTTGTCATGTCCTCTCCTCCTTTAATGCACTCTAGGTCATTATTTGGGACAGGTTGTCTTCAGGTGCAGGTGGGAGCGAGAAGGATCATGCCAAACATGCATTCAGTTGAAGCACATTTAAAGGTCCCAATTGGACATGGATTGGATGTTGGCGGTGTCACGTATTCCTGATAATCTGTTGATCAAATTGTGTCACTGCCAAATTCAAATTTACTGGAGGAGGGATGTGCATCCATCCCTCAGTTTTTGCAGGCAAGTCACATGACAATAGATGGGCATGTGCAATTCTATTACAGAGACAAGGAGAATAATTCAGAAAAATAATTCCAAATCTATCACGAAAGATAAAATATTCCAAAATATGACATCAGTGGGGCAACAATAGATATCCTTGCAGGAGAAGTGTCATCATGCTTAGGGGCTGTTGACACTTTGGCTAATTTGGGTTGATAATTTGTCTTTCCTACCAGTGCTGAATGACTTCAGAAGGACTTCATTTGAGGTTTCTTTTATGTCCTCACTCTGAAAACTTGGAGATTTAATTTGTACTAGACACTGGGGAAACTGAAATGAACTTTGTAGAAGACTGTGTTGAAACCAGCTGTTAAGTTGTTTGTTTACAATTGAAATTATACATATTTTTAACAGCCGAATTCTTTGGTACACTGTCCAGATTTATTACTCTTGCTTCACTGGAAGCCAATTTAGTCTTGGCCAGCTAGACATTAGAATAAAGGGAACAGGGTATCTCATCAGCGTTACACCCAGGCATTTCACTGACTCCTTTTCTTAAATGAGTAGTTTGGTTATCACTTTCACATAAGTCCCCTCCCCTCCATGACACATTCATAACACACACACACACAGATACATACAGTCACACACACACAGACAGTCTGATAGGTGCTCTGACATGTACCTGCTTTTCTGCTAGACTTTCTAACACTCAGCTGGCAACTTTGATCAAGGCTCTAGTAGACAACTAGATTATATATATAATAATATATATATTTTATAGACAACTAGATTATATTATATATTTTATATATAGACAACTAGGATATATATATATTATCATTTGTTCAAAAACACCTCTCCATTTTCTAAGCTCGACCTTGTTTTTCTCCCCGGTACTTACTCTCAATTATGGCAGTGTGAGGCCCCTGTCTTCTCATGACGTTCCTCCTCCCCCCACTGTTGATTGGTCTGTCAAGAAGCCTGGTCAGTAGGAGCCCCTGCCTTATATTTTTGGAACTATAATTAGGAACTATATCAGCTCTTCTTTCCACCAGAAAAAACTAGGTGAGGTGTGCCTAAGTAGGTACGTTTCTGCCTTATTTTCGCCCTGTAAAGGGAGACACTGAAAGAATCAGGGGAAAGATACTGGTCTGTGCCAGTAGCTTTATGAGAAGTTTTCAAGTCCTACACCCAGTTGTTCTTGATGTCCAGCCATATTTCTGTCCTGATTGTATTTGATTATTCATCCCTTTCTTGGCTCCTGTGAATAATTAATTCCTCCTCTTTTGGCTTAAGATAGTTAAAGTTATATTTCTGCTTCTTGCAAACAAGTCATTCTCTGGAGTATAATGGCATTTAAAAAACTTGTTATAGAAAAAAACATAGAAGAATGAGCCCTGGGGAAATATAAGTATTGCAGTTTAGGCAGGGGGAAGGGGCTCTGGCAGAGGAGCAAGGGGAGAATCAGGAAGAGACAGGGTAATAGATGATTTAGGGAGGAAACTTTTCAGAGGAAAGATAGATATATTCTACAGTGGTAACATACTGTTGAGAAAACTGGTGAATGGGGAACAAAAAATACTGGATTTAGTCATGAGGAGGTCATGGATGACCTCAGTGTAAAGCATATACAGAGGAATGGTGGATGCATAAGCCAGTCAGGAGTGATTAGCTGAGGAAGTTTGGATTGTGAGTATAAAAAACATTAGGAGATTTGGCAGTAAAGAAAAGGCAAGGAAAGGATTGGCATTAGTACTGGTTTTTCTTTTTTTGAGGAAGCATTTTCATTTTTTTCCTCTTAACACGAGAGAGATATCATCAAGAAACATATACTGAACATGTATTATATTTTAGAAACTATGTTACATGTTGAGATAAAAGGATAAATAACAAGTAAGATTCTGCATTCAGGTGAGGAATTTCTCCCCAGGGCCTTTCTACATTTTATTTGTTTACTGACCAACTTGTTTGCCTGTTAACAAAATGACAGCATTAAGTAGGAAATGCTCTTTTCTGCATTATATCCTATCTACCAGAAGAAACAGTGTATCATGTGGTGGGGAAAATATATTTTGAATTTAGAAAATCTAAACAATGTTAAATAAATCATAGTATATCTATATAATAGAAAGCTAGCAGCCCTAAAAATAATGTTGTAAAGGGCTATTGAAATAATAAAATCTTTTGGGATATTAAATTTTAAAAAAATCAGGTTAAAACCTCAGCAGGTATATATAGTACATGTTTTACTGTCTACATCAAAATAGATATGTTTACATTAAAAAGTCTGGAAGACTATATGGAAAATGTAAATGGCTAATAGTGGTGCTGAAATTTATGAGCAATATTCCTTTTGTTCTTTTGCTTTCTGCATTTCTCATGCTTTCTACATTAAAACTATGCTACTTTTGTAGTAAGAAAAATACACAAAGATAAGGTATTCTAAAAACAGATGTGATGCAGAGCCTGAAGCTGGTCACCAGGTAAGAGATAAAACAATACGCTACATACACAATCAAGTACACAATACTGCTTATTGCACGGAGGGACAGTCATTGCTTAGGAGTCGTGGCGCTGAAGAGGCTTCTTAGAAGTGATATTTCTGTATAGCCTTAAAAAATGAGCAAGAATTGGTCCGGTTGAAAAGAAGGCAAGGCCTCCCTGGTGGTGCAAGGGTTTGAGGCTGCACTATGGAACTTCTGCAGCTACTACAGTGTGAGTTCGATCCCCTGCCAGGGAGGGGATCCACATGGCACAGTGGACCTCTCCTGCCTCGCCCGCTGCTCCCCTCAGCAGTGTATTTCAGTTGATCTGCCTGTTCTGCTTTCTACTCTCTCTGGTGAATCCTCTCACCCCACCCCGGCTCTGGCCTGTACCCCAACTCTTGTATGCATAAATAATTTTTTTTATTTTAAAAAAGAAGATAAGGAAGTGAGCATAAAGTAGGAATGTTCTTGAAGAAGCCAAGGAATTTCGATAGTCTGGGGACCGAAGGAAACATCAGAAGGAGGGGGACTGTGGGCAAAAGACCTCTGTGTCCAGTGAGGACTAGGACAGTGTCCTGCAGGAAAAAGTAGAGAAGAAGCAGAATAGTGAACTGCACTTTCGAAGGGAACCATTGCCAGACAAAGATAGAGAGGTGGCATGGGAGGGCAATAGGGTCATGAGGAGGCTGTAAGTTCAGCAGGGAAATAGTGAGAACCTGACCTAGGAAAATGGTAGTCAGGTTGGAGAAACAGAGCTATATTTGAGTTAGCTGCGTTAGGAAGAGCAATGATAGGGATGTGTAACAACAGTAGCATCTCTTACAAGTTGGGTTCTCTAAAACAGGCCTCAGATGGATTTTGGGGCACAAGATGTTTAGTGGGAATCCATCCACGTGAAGGGAAGAGAGAACAGGGTCAGCCAGAGAGAGAAACAGGACTGTAATGGGGTCTGACCAAGTCTTGGCCAAGATGGCTGGAGAGCAGGAAAAAGTATTGCCCATTAGAGCTGGCTGCAGGGACCTACATGGTCCAGCCATGCACCCCTGGCTCATTCTGTCCTGGGGTGTGGCTACCCCAGGAAGGGTGAGACCTCAGGTGGAGCTGCTGACAGCTGAAGGCTGGGCAACCAGTGTTTCTATGAAGGAGGGGTCTGGGTAGTGAGTGGAACTCTGCTTCTTTAAGAGCTATGGGCTGTGGAGGTATACTTTTATTACAGTGTTCCTTTAATCTTTACCCTGACCAGTGAAGTAGTACTGTTATCACCCCCAGTTTACAAATGAGAGATAAAGCATTAAGAAATCCAGAAATTTGGCCACACACCTCACATAGTAAGCAGTGGAGTTAGGATTTAAGCCCCTAGAATTTGATTTTAGTGCCCACAGATTAACCCTGGACTACTCTGCCAGTCACAGAAAGTGTGAGGAGGAGGTGGGAGGTTGGACTGGGCCTGACAGTGCTACCTTAAATTTATAGCCTGAGGATTTGATGGCATTACTTTCTTATATTCCCTCCCCACTCCCCCTCTTCTCCTTTCTGATCCCCCTTCCTATATTATTATTATCATAGGAAGCAAAGTTAACTTTAATAAAATACACACTGATATATTAAACAGAAGTCCAGCATGGGATTAATAAGATAAATACAGGCTTCAGTGAAATTGTACCTTAGCAGCTATTTTTAAAGGTGTGTTTCAAAAAGGCTATCCATTACGGACAACTTCTATCAAATGATCAGAAGAGATGCTAGTTTATAGTGGCTAATTTTTGTGTTCTTAGAGTCTTCCTTAATATTTAGATTTTCAAGTTTGTCCCTTCCCTTTTTGTTGAGCCATGTATTCACTTAAAAGCACAACTCAGTATTTTCTAAAAACAAAGCCAGTGAATTATATTTGTAATTTTTTTTTTCAGTGAATGGGGAACTGACAGAATGACTGGGGCTGGGAAAAGGGCTGAGGTGTTTTAGCTGGGCTGTGGGAACAAGGGGCCCAAGAGACGGACACCAATATGGAAGAGGGCATGAGACATCCTCCACAGGCCTGGTGTTAGAGGACTGGATGTAAACTTCAGTTTCTTTCACTTACTTCTCCTGTGGTGGATGAACCCACCTCACAGTTTTCACAGCTGAGAACCCATGTCATTGGGGTGTGTCAAAATTAAAGATGACACCTGTGAAAGAGCCTGGCTCCCCATAGGTGCTCAGATGCATCCTCTGATGTGAGTCAGAAGCTGTTTCCTTCATCTGCAGGCATTTACGATTTTAGACAGTCTCTCTCCTCTTCTCTCATCTTTCTCCTCCTCAGGAAAGGTAGGGATTTGCTTTCAGGGGCTCTGGGGAGCTTTGGGCTCTGAGCACTGGCCGAGAGGATAATTCCTCCCTTGCACTCAATCAACCTGGCATTCATCTGCAGTCAGGGGGAGCAGCCAATCTGATTTCTTGACACAAACACACTGAACAAGCAAGCCAGGTCCCACCGAGTTATTTAAAACCCTGGTCTGAGAGAGAGCATCTTGGATCTGAAGTTCTTGCCTAAATATAAACAGCAAAGCTTATTCAACATCAAATCAAATCAATGATAATTCGAGGGCTAATTAGCATCTGGGGCTTTTTTCGGCAGCCTGGTGATGTGGTGTATAATGTTACGTGATTGGGGAGAAGCACGTAATTACGAAGCTGAATACATTGTCTCCTGGAGACTTGTGAAGGAGCAGATTCCCTCACGGAAGAGGCCTGCCCCTAGCCAGAGGAGGGATGGAGTGGGGGTGCAGATGTGGGGTGACTGGTGACAGAGTCCACGTCTGAGACTTCTGCCATTAGGGGAAACTGAGGGCAGCCTCCTCCCATTTGGATCTTGGAGGCTCACCTCTTTAATTCTAAGAGGATTAAAAAAGAAAAAGGAGATGAAATTATTTCAGAAAGGAGTGGCGCAAAGGGGAACTAACATTTGGTACATTTGCTAGGAGTCAGATGCTGGAATAGTCAGAACAAAAGTATTTCTGGACTACTTTTTGTGGGGTTACATTTGAGTCCTGTCCATACATATGTCACCCAATTTCATCCTTTGAACGGCCCAATGAGATCGCTACTCTTTTTATGAGAAAACTAAGTTTCTGAGAGGTTAAAATTTTCCTGAAGTCTTACAGATGGGTAGATCAGCGCTTAATATACTTAAAGCTCTAAAACTTATTCTGCTAATTCCTAAACTGTACGGCTTTGCATGAATTATATTGTTCAATCTTAGGAAGCCTATGGAAGGTAGTCTGTCCCTCTCTCTTCCCACCCTAAAACTTAGTAGTTTCAATTATATAGTTTTATCAATCAACACAAGGATATACTCCATTATGATCACAGTCATGTTCTAGTTTCCATCTGCCGCCATAAAATTGTCTTCCTTTACCATTTCACCTTTCCCCCATCCCTCTTCCTCTCTCGTAACCACCATTCTATTGTAAGAATAAAAGAGGTTTTTTTTTTAAACATTATGTATCAGATGTATTTGCAAGTATTTTCTCATAGCATGCAACTTTTTATATTACTAATAGTACCTTGGAGAGATTTTAATTTTTTAATTAACATTTTAAAAATTTATATATATTTGACATCAATTGTAATCCCCATGTATTCCCCATCACCATATCACCAGTGCACCATCACCGCAGTCCCCCGTGCTCCCGTCTGCCCTAAACCCTTCCCCTCTTCCCTTCCCAATTTGTCCTTGTCTTTTCATTTTTGGCTTTTGTGTCTTTGTTGTTATTATTATTATTATTGTTCTTATTCCTTTCCTTGATCCTTATTTGGTTCCCTTATTTTCCTCCTAGGGGAGGAACCATCTGGTATTTTTCTTTTGCCTTCTGA
>JAGFMF010011617.1:5926421-5974832 GCA_019455555.1 Galemys pyrenaicus | reverse complement strand
TTGCTGAGTAGTATTCCACCATGTATATGTACCACAGCTTCCCAATCCACTCATCTGTTTTTGGGCATTTAGGTTGTTTCCAGGTCTTACCTATTGTAAGGAGTGCTGCTATAAACACAGGGGTGCAGGTATTTTTTTGAATCAGTGTATTTGTGTCTTTTGGGTATATTCCTAGGAGTGGGATTGCTGGATCATATGAAAGAGATTTTTTTTTTAAATTTTTTGTTCTGTTTATTTGTTTGCTTTTTTCCTTTATCTTTCACATATAAGCAAAATCATACAGTATTTGTCTTTCTCCATCTGATTTATATTACACAGCATAATCTTCTAAAGTTTTCTCTATGTTGTTATAAGTGGAAGATTTCATTTTATTTTTTATAGCTCAGTAGTATTCCACTGTGTGTATATACTACATCTTATTTTTCATTCATTGATGGACACTTAAGTTATTTCCATCTCAAAACAAAAAGTTATTTCCATCTCTTGGCTATTATAAATAATACTGTAATGAACGTAAACATACAACGTAGTATGTTCTTTTTTTTTTTTTAAAGATTTTTTTTTTTAAGATTTATTTATTTATACATACAAGAGCTGGGGCACAGGCCAGAGTCCAGGGCAGTGAGAGGATTCACCAGAGACAGAGCGGGGAGCAGAACAGGCAGATGGACTGAAACACACTGCTGAGGGGAGCAGTGGGCAAGGCAGGAGAGGTCTGCCTCACCATGTGTGTCCCCTCCCCGGCCGGCGGCAGGGATCGAACTCATGCTGCAGTGGCTGCGGTTTGCCTCATAGTGTGTTGCTCAACCCACTGCGCCACCAGGGAGGCCCACAACGTAGTATGTTCTTAATGATGAGGAAGCCCTAGCTTAGAAAGGAAAGAGATCACCCTGGAAGTAAGTGGCCAAGTCTGAAGTCTAAGAGAACAGTAAAATGAGAACAGAGAAAATAATTACAAAGTAACATTGGTTCCAATAAAATTACAATAAAATCCAAAAAGCGTACAGCATTGGGTGAACTGTTCCCTTAGAGTGATCGATCCTCCTCAAACTGCAGTGTCTAATCTACTCCCCTGTCTCCTTGAATTGCCTCCCTGAGTCTTGGGGTTTATCACTGGATGCCCCAGGGTCCAGGTGCCTAATCAGAAACTCATGCCTGTGAACCATAGGCAGGTAGAGAACAATACTTAAGTGTCTCTCCTATGTGGAATATGACGCACTGATAGATGGTTGCCTGAGATGCTGGGTTAAGAAAGGTTCTGAGGCCTATTTAGGGCTCAGCGGAAAAGAGTGTCAAGTTGATCGGTGGCATCTGTGGTGACCACAGCACAATGGGAGAGTTGGTGACGTATGTGCCAGGTGCTGGCTATGCCTGTCGTACATTCTGATTATCCTGTCTGCTCTCCTAGTTTCTCTTTGTGTGGGGAATGCATCTAGGAGTACATGTTCTAATGACACTCAGGTTGAAACAGCTGAATTCTGTAGGTGTCCCCAGCATGCACTGGCAGCATACCCAGAGTTAGCCACATTCTTTTTTCTTCAAGGGACTCTGAGATGCTTCATTTTAACATCTAGACATGATGAACCAAGAGGCAGGTGTCTTGGAACAGAAAAGCACAGTAAGAAAAATAAAGCCCTTTGGATTGAATGTTTTTTTCCAGATTGAATATTAAGAGGCCAGAGAGTGGCTGCTTTTCTAAGCATGATGAGGGGATTCAAATTATACTCACTCAACTGGGGATCGCCTGATGGGGGTCCAATTGCTGAGTACTATGTTGGACATAAAAAGTGAGACAATTAGTTTTCTCAAGAAGCTATCAAGATGGCTTAATTGGCTCCAGGAAACAAAAGCTTTTTTTTTTTTTTTTTATGATGAGAAAATCCTCAAAGAGCTGAGGCCTGAGGCTACTGGCACAAACAATTGTTATAAATAGATTAACATTTGCATTAGAATATGGTCTGGGTTCCCATCTAACTCTGGCAAAAATTCAATTAATTTTTATTGAGCATCTACTACACCTGTATTTGAAGTGGCCTACAATGAGGATTACATATTATTTACACTGTGTGTTCATGCTATTATAGAAGTTCTTGAGAGGGTCTAACATCAAAGATATATATATAAAATAAGGCTGCTAAAATAAAATTAGAAGACCATAGAGAAGGCAGAGGTTAATGTGGTTACTGTGATTGAGAGTTAAAACTAGCCCTGAGCTTCCTGGCAAACAAGACACAACAGAGATCATGACAGGGACATATTCGCATTACCAGATAAAATAGGGAAATTTGAAGTGCAAACTTTTTGCTGTTACTAATTTTTTTTAAGTTTATTTTTTTACATAGGAGAACTGGGTTTAGGCCAAAGGTGTGGTGGTGGAGGGAAGGGAGGAAATGAGAGGAGGATTCACCAGAGACAAAGTGAGGAACAGAACAGGTGGATTTACTGAAATACACTGCTGAGGGGAGCAGCAGGTGAGACAGGAGAGGTCTGCTGTGTCACACTCGGTCAGCTCCTGGGGTTTGGACTCAGGCCACAGCAGTGATAGTGCTGAGACTTAACCCCTAGGCCACCAGGGAGGGCCCCTGTTACTAATTTCTAAAAGAACTTGGATGGCCAGCTTCCTAAGTCTTATTTATTGTAAGATCTTAGCCCTTGGTAGAAGACATGGACATACTCAATGTGTAGTAATAGAAAGTGTTAAATTGATTCCATAGGGCCACAGTTTAATGGAGATGTGGAAGGTGTGAAAGGCTGTACAAGATAGGGTGTATTATGATCTTTCTTAGGGAAGTCCTTTTAGGGGTGTTCTGGTAACTGATCTAGACACAAGGATAAGGTAAAAATTGTAATACTACCAGGAGTACAAACACAGAGACATACCACTGAGTTTTAGCAATAGAGAATTACGGTTCTTCCCAAAACCCCATGTGGGGGGACTCATAACCTTTATCCTGCCACCAAGTAGCAAGGAGAGTGCTGGGTATGAATAGGCTTTGGCTGTATGTTGCTGTAGCAAGAAGCTATATCAGTCATGATCCAAACTGGAAAGCAGAAACTGTTCTATCAATTGGAGGACATTTAATGTAGGGAATTAACTCCAGGTAAAGGAGGATCTGGGAAGGTAAGAGAAGGTGATGAGGTAACTCAGAGACCACCAACACCAGGAAGCCACCACAATTTCTAAACTAGAGGGAGGAAGTGGGGTGTCTCGAGCTTAGGTCACCTGGGAGGTGCTGCAGCCATGACAGGTATGAGGTATGGGTTGAGAGACTTTGGGTGTTGTTCTTAGCTCGTTGCTTTGGTAGAGGACAAGAGACTCAAGTGGGGCCAGTTTTATTTATTTATTTTTAAAGATTATTTATGCATACAAGCACTGGGGTACAGGTCAGAAGTATGTGGGGGCGATGAGAGGTTTCCCAGAGCAGAGGATACACCAGAGGATACACCTTTGGGTGTAACAACTGCCAAAGGTGGTGCCCTAAGGAGAGAGGAGGGAATGGGTGAGAAAAGAGCTGGCTTTTCCCTTCCCTTGCCTTCTGATCTCTGGCTTCTCACTGGCTGACCTTACTTGAAATCAGCCGATGTGGGAATCTGAGAAACATGGTCTCAGGTATCAGGCCCTCAGAAATACAACAGTGAAGGCAGGAAAGGCAAAGATTGATTTGAGCGCAAAGGCTTAGGTCTGGCACAGATTTTTACTCCATGAAATAACTACCATAGTGCTTGGCAAAGAGTGTGAAGTCAACTAATGTTTGTTGAATGAATGAGAAAGTGATTGTTATGACTGACTCACCCAAGGTAAGATGAATAATTTTTCCAGCTGGGGTAATCTGCCTTCTCTAGCTTCCACTTTATAGGCATCTTGCCTGGTTTCTAAGGCAATTTTATTTGTATTTATTTATTTATGCATACAAGAGCTGGGGTACAGGTCAGAGTTGCGGGAGGTGAGAGGGTTCACTAGAGACAGTGGGGAGCAGAACAGGCAGACTGATTGAAACACACTGCTGAGGAGAGCAGCGGGCAAGGCTGGAGAGGTCTGCTATGCCATGTAGGTCCCCTCCCTAGATGGCGGCAAGGATCGAAATCACGCTACAGCGGCTGTGTTTTGCTTCATAGTGTGTTGCTTAACCCACTGTGCCACCAAGGAGGCCCTCTAAGGCAATTTTAAAGAAGGTAGTGAGTCCAGGAGAGGAGAAAACGGTGACTGAATTATTAGCAGTGGTTAGAGCAGGTTGGGAGAAACGTAGTGGGTGTTGCCTGGGTGTCAGATGAGCACTTCTTTGCCAGGAAGAGTGGCCATGGGAGATGCCATGCCTGTGTAGAGAGACTTTGAGTGCTGTTCTTAGCTTTTGCTTTGGTAGAGGACAAGAGACTCAAGTGGGGCCAGTTTTATTTATTTATTTTTAAAGATTATTTATGCATACAAGCACTGGGGTACAGGTCAGAGGTAGGTGGGGGCAATGAGAGGATTCACCAGAACAGAACAGGCAGATTAACTGAAATATACTGCTGAGGGGAGTAGCGGTCGAGGCAGGAGAGATCTGCCACGCCATGTGGGTTACCTCCCCTCCGGCGGCAGAGATCGAACTTGTGCTGCAGTTTGTTTCATAATGCATTGTTTAACCCATTGCACCACCAGGGAGGCTCTGAGAGGCCAGTTTTAATCCTTGGAATTTTAGAACAGTGATTTACCAGGACTGAACATGTAAGATTTAATACTCAGAAGTGTCTGGCAGCCATACTTTTTCTCTTTGTGATATAAAGAGGTCATTCCTCAGAGAGAGAAAAGAATAAGGGAATTTTGCAAAGAGGAGTGGAGAGAAGGGGGACAATCCTGAGTGTCTGAATCCCCAGTTCAAATGGTCACAGTCACATTTCTGTCCACGATCTCACGAATCACAGTCATTTAAATATAAAACCCTTTTCTGTCTAGACTAGCTCAAATTTGGTTTCTGTTTCATGCAAACAAAAACAATTGAATCTAAATTGATCTGAAATGGAATATGAAGCAGAAAAGCAATGTGAGGTTAAAGTATCAATAACCTCAAATGTCGTGATACAACCTTTACATTTTATTCTGTGCCAGTAGGAAGCCTTTGCAAGTTTTTGAGGACATCAAATGGAATGCACTGGCAAAATAAGAAGGCCCTAGCTGAGACCTAAACCAAGTATGTGGATCTCTCTCCCTGACTCCTCTGCTACTCAAAACTGATTATCAGTTCTTAACCCCAGGGATGTGCTCTTCTCCATGTCCTCACAGGTACCTCTGAGCCACGTGAACACCCAACACATTCTTCCCTGACTCCAAAACCTTCTCTTCTAGCAAGTTTGTTTTTCAGTGATCTTTTCTCTGACTCTGAGAGCATTGTCCTTCTAGAGCTGATACTATCGCTATGGAAAACTGCCAGATGTCTGTTAGCGCAGGGTGGGGGGGGGTTACATGCAGCATGTCAGAGAGAGGACACAGATTTACAATGTGTGCTTGGATTAGCTAAAAATTCATTCTTCCAGCCTTTCAGGCCTTAAATTTTGAGGTGAGTAAAGATCTGGATTCCCTGGAGAGGAATGAGAGCCTGAGGCCATGAATCAAAAGGATGCTGGGAGACAGTGACAGGGCAGGGGAGGGGGGAGACGCTCGGGACCCAGACCCACCTCTCATACTGATTTGCTTTCAAGGCATAGACTACTCATTTCCTCTCTCTGCCCCCAGGTTTCCTCAGCTGTCAGAGGCACACAGTAGAATCTAGAGGTCTCACATTGTAATTCTGTGTCTTAATATGCGTCAGAGGTCAGGGACATGGCTTTAGGTCTGGGTCAGAATCCCTGAGAGACTGAATCCCTTCTAAGATTGATCCACATCCTGTACCATTTCTTAGACCAAGCCTGAAAGTGGACTCAAATGGGTCTCTCTTGGGTTTTGTGCTATTGTTAGAAGGTCAACTGTGTTGTCAGCTTAGGAGAACACCCCAGCAAAGATGTAAAAGTGATGCCTCAGAGGTCCACCTGAAAATTCTAGGCATATCCATTGCCTCCAGTACCAGCTCAGGCTCCATTTCCATAGGAAGAAGTAAGGTGTGTGGTTGGAATGAGGCAAGAAGTGAGGCATTTAATTAAGGAAAAGGTGAGAGTCTTCCCTGCATGTTCCTCCTCAACTCAAATCTCCCATGCACCTATAGCCTGACCCACAGAGTCCAGCACTGGTTACATAGCTCCTTGAAATTTTCTCAACTTATTTAAATTTATTTAAGTTCAAGGAGAGATATGTATTGGGAATCTTCTCTCTACTGGGCATTATGCTTCTCATTGATGATAAAGAGACACAAGACACAAGACACGGTCCTTGACTTTGGAAAAACTCTGTCTGGAGAAGAGTACAGACAGGTAGACAAGCACTTACACAGAAGGTGCTCGAATAGAGGATGTAGTGTGTTCTATTGTTATGTATTTATCACCACACGTTTAGAAACTCAAGTCACATCCACTTACTAAACTCATAGTTGTGTGTGTCAGCATCCAGTGGGCTCAGATGGGGGTCTCTTCTCAGGATCTCCCCAGGCCAACAAGGGCAGTTGTGGGATAGGCTAGACTCCAAATGGAGACTCCAGAGAAAAATCTACTTTTAAGCTCATTCACATTGTCGGTAGTCACAATGTGGACAGACTCCATTCCTTGAGATTCCTAATTTCTTTCTTAGGTTCCTAATTTCCTTGTTTCCTTGCTACTTGACAAGTCAGGGCCACTCACTCTTCCTAAAGGTCACCTGCATTCTGCTCACATGGCCCCTTCCCTCAATCTTCAAACCAGCACTCCTCAAGCTTTGACATTCTCTGCTTCCCTTTCTTGCCACCAGCCTGAGGAAATACTGTACATGTAAGGACTCCTGTGATTAGATCTGGCTCATCTTTTTAATCTCTGCCTTATTACATAGCACTGTTCCGGGGGTGCTGGCACATTCACGGATTCTGGGGTGTAGAGTCTGAGATCCTTAGGGTCATTCAGAGGAATTCTGCCTACCACAAGGGGCATAAAGGATGTTAGGGAGCATAGAGTCAGTGGGAGCAAATACCCCAACTCCCATGAGATCATGGGAGGTAATAGAGTTGAGATGAAAGATAAAAGGAGTGAAAACAGCTATTTGGAAAGGACAGATGGAAGATCTCTTAGGTGAGCTTAATACTCTCTCTGTCTTCCTCAGCATCTAACCAGTGATGAGAATACAAGAGTTTTTCAACATTTTCTTGACAATCATTTGGTCATTGTGATGATTAAATGACAATCCTCAGTACTTAGAACATAAACAAAATGGCTAATATGCACATACTATAATCATAATGTGTATTATTCTATATCTCAAAATAGGGAAACTTGCAAATAGATCTGGGATATTTACAAATACCTATTTTTAAATCAAACTTTATTTATTTGCCAACTGTTTACAAAACCGTGTAATTTTGGGACTATAGCTTCATCCCTCAGTGTGTGCACCTGCTTCCCACTCCCTCCATCGCAGCCCCAAGACCAATACACATTAGCCTCCCTACCCCCTCCTCCCCTCTGGTAACCATATCTACCACCCCTCTGCTAACCATATCTTTCAGAGTCTAGATTAACAAATATTTATCAACAGCATATTAAATGCCAGCGCTAGGCACTGGAAAGACAGTGGGGAGTGAAACCCATTGATTTTGACCTCATGACATTTACTCTCTTGTAGGGGATGTGAGGCAAGCAAAGGGAAAGATAAAACCAGGATGCCCAGTGCCAGAGATTCTGTTCATGTGTCTCATGTGTCTGCTTTTTGGAAGTGTGTTTCTTTCTGATCTACCTAATGACTAAGCACAAGCATCCTCTTTGAGGTCAGCTTCCCCAGTCTGTCTCATCTCAGTTTCTCTCTCTCTCTCAATGCCTTGTTCTCTCTCTCTCATTGTTTTGTCAGTCTTCTCCTTTCAATCTGAGCACCATAAATGTGGGGACTCTAGCCATCTACTCTGTGTCCCCAGTGTCCAGCACCAGGTCTGGCTCCTGCCCCGCTCAGTAAAAGCATATGGGATCAAAGAGCTCTTAGCTTAGACTCCGGTTTCTTGTTTGTATCAGACCCACCATATTCATTTAGCTTACTTCAAAACACACTTGCAAAGCACCTGTTATGTGCTAGTAAGTGACCAACAGAGCCAGGATTTAAGCCTAGACGTCCATGCTGCAGTTGACACAGGTAAGGGTGCAACTTCGTGCCTCTGTGCCCAGCTTTTCCTAACAGGACTGACAACAGCAGCAGCAGCAGCCAAAATAACCACTATCATTTATTGAGTATTGCCGCACAATTCCTGTATTGAATTTGTAATATAAGTTCCTACAACAACACTGGGGGGTAAGAATTCTTCTTTTCATTTTCGAGATAAGGGTTCTGCTCCTCAGTGAGGTTAAGTTGCTTGCCTGTGGCCACAGAGCAGCTCATGGGAGAACTAGCTCTTAGAGCACAGATGTCTGATTCCAAACTCTTTGGGGGAGAATTTAGTGGTCATTGTCATTGGTTTGATTATGTCTATTCTTTTGTAGTATATGTTAGCACCCATGGAATCACTGTCTCAGGTATACTTTTAAAATGTTCAGGAGAAAAGTAAACATCTTGGTATCTTGTGTATAAATGGCATAACAGCAGTTCACAGTGATGTCATCATGACCTAGCAGAATGAAAGATCAGTTTCTCTATAAATCAGCTCATGCCCCAGCACTTCTGGGACTCAGCTCAGGGTAACAGTCTCATCGTGGTGACACTCACAGGGACAGCACTTTTCCAGGGGATAGGAAAACCTGAGTGACTTCATCAGTTCACCCTCATCAGTAGAGCTTTTTCTGAAACCGTCTGTTCATTACCCAAGGTGGGGGGGACCATGAACACACAGAATATATTTACCAACTACACACCAAGAATGAATATTTTCATGGGACCCCATGCAGACGGGGTCCTGTTTTATCAGTTGTCTCCCTCAGCACCCTACATGGAACCTGACCCATAGCAACTGCTCAGTGAAGGTTCATTGGATGAATGAAAGAAAGGAACCAAAAAATGAAAACACATAGTTCCCTTGAGCTGGGCAGTAGGACTGTGTTTGGAAGAAGGAGCACAGGGAACTGGAATTTAGCACAAAAGCAGCAACTTGCAACAGGCTTCTCAAACTGTCTGCGTGGAAGGCTCAAATTCCTTTTTGATCTCCAAGTGAAGATCACTGCCTGGCTCGCCTGCTAGTGTGTGCCTCCACCACTTCTCTTGCTAGTTGGTATGCTGCACAGTGAAGCGGGTACTGGCCACGTGCTGAGAAACCTCGGCAATGTCAAATTGATGTAAGACTTTTTAAAAGCTCACCTTTCATTTTTGCGCTTATCACAGACCAATCACAGTTCAGCCTTGGTCTCCAAATCACACCTGTAGCCTCATTCTTTAGAGCATGGTCTTGGGTTAGAGTCTGAGTAGATGTCTATAATTTGGGAGAAGTTCACTAACCTCTCTCAATCTAAGTCTTCTCATCTATAAAATAAAAAATAACAATGCATTCCTTATGAGGTTCTGATGAGGATTCAATAGAATCATTTTTTCATTATTCATTCAACATTTACTGAGCTTCTGTGATAACAGATACTCTTATAACTACAAGAGAAAAATGTAGTGAACAAAACAGACAAAAATATCTGTTGTCATGGAGCTTAGATTGGGGTGAGATAATCTATATAAAGAAGGTAGCCTAGTGCCTAGTAGTAACCAGCTGTGTGTCATTTGGCAGGTCGTTTCACTTTAATGAGATTTGTTTTACTAAAAATGGCACAAAAATAACAAACACCTCCTATGATTGTTTTGAAGATCCAGGGAGATCAGAGAGATGGCCACTTGCTGTGATAGTAAATATAACTCAAAGTTAAGTGCAAAATACCGTGTTTCTGGATCTTGAGGCTCAGAGTTGTAGATTGTCCGGGAGGTTCAAGATAGTGGGAAGTTTCTACCTGAAAGAAAGGGGGGGAGGTAAGAGCCAGAGCTAGGACCTCTTGGGAAGGCAATACCTAAAGTCAGACACGTGGCCAACTGAACAAAAAGAGGAGCACATCAAAAGAACTGAAGGAAGATGCTAAAGCCACAGAATAGAGTCAGGTATGTAAGAACTAGAAGAGATGAGACAGCATGGCTATAGGCCACTGTGAGTGCTTACTGAGGCATGTTGGGTGGACATGAGGCCAAGTTGAAAGGAATGGTTTAGAACAGACATCACTTCCAAGAGATATTATATTATTATAAGATCACAACCAGAGGGCCCACTCTGTTATCAGGCTCATAGAGTGATAGCCAGGCTAGACACTGGGAGATAGAGTCCACAGTCCAGGGACAATAAAACATTAAGAATGGAACAAGAAACAAAGGACAAATTATGCTGTGGCTAGAATTTATGCTGGATGACTTCCATTAGCTGCTTCGGATCTGCTTTCTACATTCTTCATCCTGTTCTGTGCCCTGGGAGGCAGACCAACACTGAGAGGAAACGGATCTCTTATCATCTGGTTTCTGAGTGAGTTCAGCCAATGGACAAAACAAGGAGGATGCTGGAAGGAGGCTGTAGAGTAAAGAGGGAGGCCCAGGTATTTGTACCCCCAAGTCCTCTCTCCAGCCACAGGTCTTTGTTGCTGCAACACTGTATGGGTTCAGTTAACTCCTTCCCTTTGCCTTTTTGGCTTTAGCAATGTCAGGGAGCCCTACCTCTGATTAGCCCCAGGGTACTGCACTATCCCCTGTGGTTTCCTTGAACACTGCCCACAACTTGGTAAATAATCCTATTATCCTAATTGAGTGAGCCATCTGTTTTCTGCTGGAACCCTGACTAGAAGCTCCAGGGCTTATGTCTTATTGGATTTTATTTGATAAACTATGGGTGGGTGAGCCTCCTGTAAAGAGATAGTGTTGGGCAAATCCGTAGTAGAAAGAGCAAGGCTGGCTGGATTCAGGACCCAGAAGTAGCCCTGCTGGCAAGTGTAAGGTGATGACCAGAATAAATCCCAGGGCATGGGGATAAGAAGCTAATATTAACATTGTACTTACTGAATACCAGGCTTTGTCCTAAGTACACTGTTTTTGTGGACTCCTCTAATCCTTGGAAGTATGCTGTGAGTACACTGAGCTGCCTTTTGCAAAATGAGGACACTGAGGCCAGGGAGGTCAAGTTACTTGCCTGAGATCACACTATGAGTAAGAGGCTATAGCTGAGATCTAAGCCTAGAGAGCCCCAATCCAGAGTTCATGGTCCTAACCAGCAATCCTCCAACTGATGAATGTTTATTATTCACTTCCAAGTAGTGGGCCTGCCCTTCTCTGGTCTCCTCCTTAGTCTGAAAATTGGTAGTACACCCTTTGTATTGACTTTAGCACTTTAATAAGCTTTAGCACTTTCTGAGTCTCATGTTTCTGACTCAGTTTTTACAGATTCCAGGGTGTGTTTGATTCATAAAAAGATGAAAACACACAGCCCATGTTCCCAATCCAGCAAATGGTAGAGGCTGGCCTTCAGCTCACTTCTACCTAAGCTTCTCTATTTATCTCACAAACCTTGGAAATTCGTGCATGCTAGGCAGTGTCTGTCCTTTTCAGTGCCATACCTTAGTGTCAGTTTCATAGTAGCGATATGATAAACATTTACTGAATGAGTGAATGGGTGCATGAAAGGTTTTGACATATGCTTTGAAAATGCAGAGCTTATTAGAGTGTATCCAGGACAATACTATTTTTATATAGTCTACTTTTATTGGAACCTATCACTGCAGTAGCATCATATCTGTCTTTTTGCTTTTCTCAGCCCTCTTAGGCCACCTTCCTTTTTCAGAACCTCTCAGAGTAGGGATAGGCCGGTTCAGTATGCCCAGACCTCATTGGCAAGTCTGCTAACCTTCTCAAGGAGTGATCACAGGGTCAGGTGGGAGCATTTGCTTCTTTCCTTTATCTCACATGTGTTATGGAAGTGCTTAGCTAATTCTCTTAATTCAATAAGTCATACCTGGGTTTGAATCCTTTTTTGTCATCTAACTGCATGGCCTTCCTAACCTCTATATGTCTCACTTTCTTTATTTATAAAATGGATGTAACAGTGGTGTCCACCTCACTACTCTGAAGATTTAAAGTGAGAATATACATACTTGTCAGTTTGGATCCACTAGGAAGAAGCTAGTGTCAGTACTGAGTGAGACGTGCAAGAGAGTTCCTGGTAGCGGTATCTATGAGAGATACAGGGGAAGGGAGTAGCACTCATCAGGGAGCTCCTACAGACTGAAAAGCAGGTCTAAGTCCTGTCAAAGGAGAGGGAGAAGGAAGCAGGGTTGGGTAGGCGAGCCCTAGATATCAACTCAGCTTTTAGTACGTCTTGGCCAGGCTGCTAGGGAGCTCTGACACTATGATTACCCAGAGACGATTTTTGCATGGAGCAGAAATAGCCAGCTTCTAATGTCCCCACTCAGTCTTTGATTAGAGATGCCAGGGAGTATGGCTGCTAAAGTATATATAAAAGTTCTTAGCATGGTGCCTGGTCCCAAGTAAATACTCAATGAATGCTAGATATTGGTATCATTACTTTTATTAGGAGCCCAAGGAATGGAAACAAATGTTATTACTCCTCGAAGGATGTCTAACTGTGTGCATGCCTGTATTAAAGAGAAATTCTTCACTGGGACACTTGTTAAAAATGGCAAGACAGATTTTATTCGAGCTACTGCAGTAGGAGAAAGAGAACTCATTATAAGGCCAGGCTCAGCTCTGAATTCAGCAAATACAGTTGAGGATTTATGGCCAGTTTGCAGTGAGAGGGCCAGTGGATAGGAAATTACTTAGGGAAACTTGATTAGACATCAAGGGTAGGAGATTCTTGCTCAACTGGTTTAACAGCATTCTTGCTCAATGCAAGCTAAGGCCTTGCCTACAAGGGTAGGCCTGTGTTACTAAACTGCTAAGTAGGATTCTTTGCTAAAACCAGTTCAGTAAGTCAAGGACAAGAGCCAAGGTCATAGCCTGGTTGAGAAGAGGATTCAAATCAACCTGACTAAAGTTTGACAAAGGAGAGTCTTTGGGACCTGTCACCTCTCCTTGATAAAGGGCACTTCAGGCCTGAATCATGCCAGGGTCATCTTTTCATGCTGCCTTCACCTCTACCAATGTGTGATGTGTAGAAGTTAATGGAATGGTCATTTGAGTGGGTGTCAGTGTGAGTAAGGAGGAAGCTTTTTGAACCTCACGGTAAGGACCAGCATATGGTTTACCTGGATGACACCTGTGGGCAGCCGGTCATGTGCTTCCTCAGTGTCTCCATTTGCAACAAGCAGAGTCCTCATGGGCCTGAACTTAGAGCTGAACAACTGGGCACTGTCTATACATGGAACACCTGACAACCATATGTTTTCCTGGAAATGATATATTGTGTGCAATATGCCCCAAAGAGTTACAGGTAAAGGCTTTGATGAATCAAGGGAAAGCCAAAACTCTACCTTGCCAATTCTTAATTCTAAATTTAGCCTTTCCTTTAGCATATTATTCAGAGTATTGAGAAAATACCACATTATACTTTTCTATTTTGTTGTTTTAACTTCCCACAAGAATTTCTTTGAATGGTATTATTGTGTCCCAGTTTTATTCTGAATATGCTTATATATGAAATTATATAAAAAAACTTTTTATATATTCATCCTCAATTTATATATGGTAAATAGATGTTCAGAGAGGATGTTCATAGGTATTTCCCCGAGGTCAGAAAGTATGTGAGTGGAAGAATCAGAAATTGACACTCTTTTTTTTTAATAAATTTTTTAAATTTACATATATTTGACATCACTTGTAATCCCCATGTATTCCCCATCACCATATCACCAGTGCACCATCACCTCAGTCCCCCGTGCTCCCATCTGCCCTCCACCCTTCCCCTCTTCCCTCCCCACCAAGTGTCCCCAGTTTGTCTTTGTCTTTTCATTTTTGGTTTCTGTGTCTTTATTGCTGTTATTGTTATTATTATTGTTGTTCTTATTCCTTTCCTTGATCTTCATTTGGTTCCCTTATGTTCCTCCTAAGGGAGGAACCATCTGGTATTTTTCTTTTGCCTTCTGACTTACTTCGCTGAGCATCATCCCTTCCAGTTCCATCCATGTTCCTATGAATGAGTCTAGTTTTTCGTTTTTGATTGCTGAGTAGTATTCCATCATGTATATGTACCACAGCTTCCTGATCCACTCATCTGTTTTTGGGCATTTAGGTTGTTTTCCAGGTCTTACATATTGTAAAGAGTGCTGCTATAAACATAGGGGTGCAGGTATTGACACTAAACTCTTAACTAGCCCCATACTAGCCTCATTCTCAGTAGATTCATTTTCATTCTTTCTCTCTTTCTACTTCTCTCTTTTGCTCTTCTTTTACTAATAGAGTAGTGATCAGCTAAGAAGTCATTTGACAAATTACCTTCATGAAATTTATCCTAGGGGTAATATATTATTTTTTTAAAAATCAAGATATTGATTATAATTAAACAATTCTGGATAGAAATAATCAACATTCAAATTTCTCCAACTGTCTTCCAATTCAACAACCTGCTTACTTTATTGGTCTCCAGTGTGAGCTTCCTCTTCCTCACTTTTGCTGAGTTGGTGATTCTGAAGTACATTACCTCTCAGGGAAGTTCCAGGTCTGCTCCTATCCATCTGCATACAGGTCTGTGGAAATGCTTAGAACGTTTATTGAAGCAGTCATTAGTGCTCTTGGGTCAATTACAGGTTCTTTATTATCGTTGGGAAAGAAGCCCACTGCAGGGTAATGTTTTCTTCACTCCATTCCAAAACTGTGTAGAATAAGAAGGGTACAAGGGAGAGGGGAAAGCAGCTGACCTGTAGCTGGATGACCTGGTTTGAGGATATGCCGTAGCTCTTAGTAGCTATGTAACTTGGGCAAGTTATCGAAACTGTTTGTGCTCTAGAGCCTTCATTTATAAATACTAAAGTAGGACTGGATGTAAGACTTAGCCTCCACTTCTAGCTTTTGTCCCTTTCAATTGCCTACAGGAACTCAGTGTCTGGCACATCTATAATATATTTGTGGCAATATCAGGGAAGCTTTATTAAAATGCAAGCACTCCACAGAGGAGGTGAGATGCTAAATGCCAACCATGATAAACCCCCAAAGTAAAGCTTCTGTAGTTCATGAAATTCCTTCAACAGTGTCATCCTGGGAGGAATAACACATGATTTATCATGTATAGGGCGCCTGTATCTTCTATATGCTTTACATGGCATTATCTCAAAAGCATTATAAAAACCCTGCAAAGAAACAATATTTCCATTTTACAGCCATGAAAACTATTGCCTAGAGAGGCTAGAAGTCTAAGCATTTTTCCTATTATCAACCTTCTTCAGTTCATTTCCAGCCTCTCCCATATCACACCACATGGCAATTATTCATTTATACCCTTGATACCCAAGTAACACTTTAAACTGTGCACATAGTATATGGTCAATAAAAGCCTGTAAAGTGAGTGAAGGAATAAATGCTGCCTTTCTGTCTGAAGACTTGACTAGCCAGGCCTTGATGTGGACATACTTCGGAAGTATGTTCTTGTGTAGCTTTGGAGGAAACTTCCCATTGGGCAAGTCACATAGCTAAGTGGTCTGGAGACTTTTGCACAGGGAGGGCAAACTGGCACCAACAGTGGACCAGGACTAATTAGCAGGTTGCTGAGCCCAGCAGGGGATAATTTGAGAGCCAAGTACTTACAACAACTTGAAGTCTGTTTCTCTAAAACAGGTCTCCTTAGAGACTTTCACTGTGGCTGAAAACTAAGTGCATCTACTTAAATCACTCCTTTATCAGACCCAGATGCATTGTAGGAACTGGGGTCATACCTCAGCCACAGAGTGGGTGACAAGGGTCAGGTAGCTCAGTTGTGGAAGGAGGAGCGAGAACATCAGGACAAAGTTGGATCTCCCAGCTCTGAGCCTCTGATGGACTGAGGCAGTGCTCTGATGGCCGCCATCAGGGTTTCCCCTCTACCTGGCATATTTGCCTTTAAGGCAGCTCATTGAAGAGCAACTAGTTCCATCCAAATGAATGCACATCTTTTGGATAATTTTTAGATACTTGCATTAAAGAATGGGGGATCCCTGCTGAGGTCAGGCCTGCCCAGCCAGCCATGTGGAGGCCACTTTTAGTATGTAGGTTGAGCTCTGAACAACTCTACGTGGTGCCCCTGAACCACCCTGGATGAATATGTTTTCTGAAAGAAAATTTGCTGGAATGTCTGTATGCCTAATGAATGTGATTTGTGCTACAGACTGAGCCAGATCTTTCCAGAGTCTCCTTTTCTTCTTCTGCATGGGATAAATGTCTTGTATTGTTCAAGGCCCAGCCCCTGTGAGACCCTCCCTGTTGGCCTTCTCCCCACCCCGCCCCCCCAGAATTAACCTTTGCTTTCCTTCTCTTGTGTTCCTATAGTGACTTGTTTGCCTAGGTCCCACCCTGGCTGGTTCTGCAGCTCATTTCTTGGCACCCTTTAAACTCATCGTGCCCTAACAAAGCTATTCCCCTTTTCTCCTACACAGCAAGACATGTCTCACTCCTAAAATGCTGCTTCATGCTTTCCTGGCTATAAACATGCTACTGTGTCCATCTGGAAGACCATCCTCCTCTTTCCTCTTTCTGGCCAGTTTTCAGGCGTCTTCTAAGATTTAGCTCTGGCCTGAGGCAGGGACTCCAGCTGTATGATTCACCAGTGTATCCAACCTCCTACCACCACCTGGAATATAGTAGAAACTCAGGGAATATTGTTTGCATGCATATATTAATGAATGAATCCCTTCCAAGAAACATTTTCTCCAATATGCATTCCCCCCAGCACAGCCTGAATTAGGTGGCAAGTCCTCTCTGCTCCTGTATCAGCCTTCACTTACCTGTTCCATCACCACTTTATATTGAAAAGTGTCTGTGTCTAGTTCTTCCACCTGTCATTTACCATTGACCTATAACCTTCTCAAGGGAGAGGCCAAATTTCATTACTCTTTAGGATCCCAGTGTCTAACCAAATACCTGGTATGCAATGAGCCCTAAAGAAATGCTGCATCATAAATAATGGAATTGAACTGATGACTCCAGCTCTTCAGATTTTTCATGATGGTAACTAACTTTTTCTCTTTCACTGAATTTGCATTTCCAGTATTCCCAGAAATTTCTTACTAGGTACTCAGTAAATAGTTGCTGTTTTACTTGGAAATTAAAATCTCTCATAGAGTGGAAAGAACGCCCATGGGAGAATTAACTTCTGGTTCTGATGTTGCCACCTGGCAACAGGTGACCTTAGGAAATTCCTTAGGTTTCTTTGAAACTCAGTCTTCTAATCTGCTAAATGGTATGAACATTTTCTACTCTCTTAGTACAATTTAGTTGATTCATATGTGGACTCTCTGAGAAGGACTTCGGTTATGTAACTTTGGGAGGTGTTCTTGGGGAAACAAAGGGACAGGTTGGAAGAGAGAAACAGAGGAGAAGGGTAAGGCAATCATTTTTACATTAATGTTGGGTTGTTTCTGTGGCCCAATTCTGCTGGAGACATTCAGAGAAATGCTGGAGAACATGTCTTAGAACTGCCTGTAGTGATAAATTGGAAACTGGGGAATTGTTCCATTTATTCTCATTCCTCATTGGTTGAACATTACCTTGGAGCATTCACTTCCCAGTTTGGAAGCCAAGTGAAGTCTACTAGGTGCTGGAGAAACCCTTCAGCAGAGGAGCAGTGAGATGCAGCAAACTGAGATGGGAAGTTGTCAGTAGACCTGAAACCAAACACCACAGATACTCAGAGGTGGACCAGGAAGAAACAGGATGGGGCATGAATAACACCTGTCAGCCAACTTGCTGTGTCCTGGGATTATCAACCAAGTTCTTAGAAGGAAGGAAGCAGTGTCAACATAACACACAATTAACGCTCAGTTGTTTAAAATGTACCGTTTCTTTACATTCAACATCTTCAAAGCGTTCCTTTGCCCCTGCCAGTCTTCCCAGCCTCCTTCTTCCTCCCCATGGTAGACCATTGTTGAATTAACTTAATTGAAGTCAGCTTATTTTGTTCCTGAGGGATCCTTGAAAAGCCCACAGATCACTGATGACACTCATTATTTCTCCAGGAGAATCTGAGACCCCCGATAATGAGTACCCACTCACAGTTCTTTTCTCTTTCTGTCAAAGAATCAGGCCATCCTCTTCCACCCTGTCATTCACACAGAAGGGTCCTGACCAGCATATGTGTGTCCTAGAATACTCATTCTTTTACCACAGAGAGAGGAGGGGGGGGTGTTTGAAAACTATCACAGGTCCTCCTATGCAACAGTTCTGGAAATCTGAAAAGATACTCATTATGAAGCTTTCCCCTGCATGTCAGCCTCATGGCAAGGACGCCTCAGATTCAGCCTGATAATAAGGTTTCCTCTGTACTTGTTCAAGAAATTTTTTGTACATCCATGATTTTGAGATGGTTCATTTAGAAAAAAATCAGTTTTTGTTTTGTAATATAGAATTAAATATTTCAGGACCAGAGATGCTTAGGGGGTGGACTCACTTTCTTTTTGGAACTCTGTAGGTAATTATGATGATTTGATCTTTTTAATTAAATATTCGTGTGCTTCGATCGATAACTTTATTTCTTGGCATATATTGTAAGGAAATCTTGCAATATGAATTGCTTTACCCACAGAGATATTTGTCCCCATATTATTTGTAAGCATAATGATGGCTAACCATAGAGCAGTGGTCAAATCTAACGAAGAGTTTGTAATAGTGTGAGGAAATGTGTGCTATGACAATGTTCAGAGAAAAATGCCAATGTCAGTGTGGCATGTGCATTTCAACCATCCTCGTGTAAATAAACCAAACATAAGTGATGCCTCGGAGAAAGACAGACTTCTATATCGAATGTTATTGGTGGTTGTCTTAGTGTGCTATGGTTATGGGAGGTTCTTCTTCTTACCTTAATTTTCCTGAATTTTTATATTAAGCAGACATGACAGCTCAAAGGACTTACTTTCCAATGTTCCATAAAAATATTTGTTTCCAAATTGAGTAAATATGATCTTTACAATGGAAGAGAATACAGAAATGATCACTGTAGCTGTGATAAGTGGGTCGTGACTTCCACTTCTGGCTGTACATCACAGTCCCCTGGGAGCAAGTGAAGAACAAAGGATCCCAGGTTTCATCCTCAGAGATTCAGTTGAGCCAGGTGGAGTCCTGGGATCTCTGATCTTGACCAGCTTCCAGTGATTCTAATGTGGTTAACTCAGAGCGGTATTGAGCAAATGCTGTCATCTGGGAACTTGGAGACCTTGTTTCTATATCGTAAGTGTTTTGTACTATTGCCACATTATTTCTACAATTAGAAAACACAAAAACCTGTATGAATATAAGTGTTCAGCAATATAGAAATGGCCCCTTTCCAGTTTTGTAATTGGTTCTTGTCTTTCAGCATTGAGTTCCTTTTCCTGTTCCATAATGGTTGTTTTAGTGGTTCCATATTATCCTACCAAACATATATACTGTAACTCATTAACCAGGCCTCTGCTACAGAAGACATGTCACAGGAGGAGTGACTGCACAAATTAGACATTTTCACTTTAGGTCCAAAGGATATCTAAAAATAGCATGAGTCTTAGGTAGCGAATTTGTTTGCCATGGTTCCAGCATGTAAATCCATGAACAGTGAATGGAAATTACCATGAGACAAATGATGCCTTTCAAAGCTATACTTGACCAAGGTGTTCTAAGCAGGACTTGAGTATCAGATATTGGGGGTTATTCCTGATAGCTCGAGGGTATTTACAGTCCTGCTATATACTGGAATCATGATTCTTTTCTCCCCCTCTACTTACCCAGAGTACATTGCTGCTTACTTTCGGCTAGCCTATTTGCAAGGCTAATATAATCAAAATTTTACTAAACTGATTGTGGTTTATTCCAAACAGTGCCTAATTCAAAGCAACTGCTCATCCCCAGCTGAGTTGGGCCCTATTGTTCCTGGCTAAAAATAAATAAATAAACTCAGTATATGACGATCCAAACATAAGCAAATAAATTAGGGGGATAATTATTTGCCGAACAAAAGGATTCCCATGGGGTTTCTTTAAATTGTGAGCTCTTCTAGGGCACATACAATATAATTATATTAACCAAAATATGGCTAACACCCAACCCTCTGTAGTCTCTTTCTCATACCTTGCCTACTTCCTTGTTCTCCCTAGAGACTAACCCACTTGGCTTCTGTATGAGGACTCAGCCTGCTCAGGATTTGAGGGCCATCCTTTCTTTGTGAGGAAATGACTTACTCTCCCCACTGACCACCCCGTACTTCATGTGTAGGTGTCTTGTCACCTTACTCTGACTTGGACTTCACTTTTTGGATTTCAGTCACGATATCTGGGCTCTTGTTCTCTTGAGAACCTAGGTCCTTGTCCTGCTAAATCTATTTAGGATCAGGCCTGCTTTGTTCTTACTGGGGCTGCTCATCTCCTTACAGCGTCCTTAATGTCAGCTGGCAGTAAGGACCTCAGTATGAGAAAGGAGTTACAAAAGTGTTGGAAGAAATGAGAAACCAAATGGGGCAGCCCAGAGATTAGTAAGAGCAGGAAGCCCCTGAGGCTGGGCTGATGAAACTCAGACACAAGGCTGTCAGACTAGGACCCAGGAAGGAGGCACTTGGGCAGTGTGAGACCCAGTGTCACAGAGGCAGAAGAGGTGAGGGTTGGAGTATGATATGGAGTCACCTCTTCCTGCCCTCCAGCTTCTTATGTGTACCTCTAGTGGCTGAATCCTTTCGAAAGCCAGTCAGTAGGGAATCCTTTTATTGTAATTTTTGGGAGCTATTCCCCAGAAATAAGAGCAGAACAAGGGAGAGGTGGGGTATAGCTCTAGGAGCCAGGAGGCAACATGCCTGGCATTGCACCTCAGAAAGTAGAGTTGGTAAGATGGGTGTTCTAGTTCAGAACTGGGTGACACCAAAGCTCTCCAGGGAAAGCATAAAAACAGTAACAAAAATAATGAAAATAACAGTTGTTATTTATTAATTACTTTTCTAGGGTCACTTTCTCTTCTAAGCACTTTGCATATACAAATTTAGTTAATGCCTACAACAGCCCTCTGAAGTGCTTTCTGTTGTCATCATCTCATTTTACAGAAGAGTAAATAGAGACTCAGAGAAGTTAAATAATTTCCTCTGGGCTATACAGCAAGAAAATGACTGAGTCCATACTTCAATGTAGGTAGCTAGGCTTAAGATCGCCTACATTTAACCTTGCTGGTGTCCCAGACCCTTACCATATAGTTGTTTGACTTTGTCAAGTTCTCAGTAATTGTCTACTTCCTTATCTCAAAAAAACTAACAGTATTACCTATTTCATTGAGCTGCAGTGAAGATTAAATGACATAACGCATAGAGACTGTGAACACTTGGCACCTGAATGGCATTAAAAGTGTAGTGGAGTTTCTACACTTGAATGGATTTCCTGTATCCTTGGAAAGGGAAAGTACATGAGCAAGTTTTTAAGTGATCTCAGTTCAGGTTCCCTTTATTTTCCTCTTCAGTCCTCTACCCCTTGTTCCAAGATCAGGCTTCTGGTTAGGACTTACGAGCCATCATTCAGTGGCTCTCTTTGACATTTCATGGCTCTTTTCTCCCTTAATATAGACAATGTTCTTACTAAAATGGAATTTCTTTGACTAATGGAAATATTAATCTCTTGTTATTGCTGTGTCTTAGTGCAATGTTTATGATGAGAAGGGATTAATTTTATGTACTCATCAAAGGCCTAAATAGATACCAGTGTCAGAACTGTCCCTAGATTTCAGGGGGCCCAATGTCCCTGATGTGTCTGCCCCTCATTTTTCTATCCTTAAGTTATAGTGTCCTATAATATCAAATGGGAAAACCAGGCTATTCTTTGCCCACCATCCAAGGTAGTAAAGATTAAATCAAATAACAGAAGGCAAAATGATAAGAATAACAATTGTGATCGCTAATATCACTACAGTGCTTATATACCAGGCATGTACTGAATTATTACCACAATCCTGTCAAGGAGATGTGATTATTATCCTCATTTCATAGATGAGGAACCTGAGGCATATTCAGATTAATTATTTTGCCCAAGGTTATATAGATACTACGTGGCAGAATCAGAATTTGAACTCAAGATAGTCTGCGTTCAGAGTCAAAAAAACATAGTTCCTCTGGGCTTCAGTTTCCTTGTGTGGACTCTCCCTTCTACACTTTGATTATCAGCAGACAGTTTAGGTCTCAGTGATACATAGAGGAGGGGATGTTGGCAGCTCAAAGACTTGTGGACCATCCCCTCTTAGAGGTCCTAGTAAACTTTGCTCAAATGTATCTGTGTGAATCTAGTGCCTTCCCTAGAACTTCTGTGAATTCCTGACTTATATTTCATGGTCCCCTCTGCCTCTGCAAATCTTGAAACTGACACATTTTGACAGAGTTTAAAACTCTGCTCTTATGTTTCTATAATGATGCAGAAATATTGACACATCATATTTTTAGTTTTCCTAAATGTGTTGAGTCATAACATGGAGTCACATCATTGTGGATGAGGCCTTCTATCCACCAGTTGCCCGTCCTGCCTCTGCGCAAATCAGATAAAATTCCCTGGCAATCCTAAGGCCATTTAGAAAAAGGACCCCCTCTGGGCAGATAAATGAGGAAAGAGTCTTTTCCTTAATGGCTAACACAGGGTCCCTCCAATGCCCCCGCTTGGCAAGCAGAGTGCAATGGGCCGGATTGTGCCCCAGTCCTCGCCCTGACTGTCCCCACTGTACAGAGCACAATAGGCAGAACTGTAAATCTAAGCCCTGCCTCTGCCATCTCCATGACCCATGCCCAGCTTCCTGGCATCCTCTCTTTGCCATTCTCGTAGAGTGGCACCACCTTCCAAATGCTCAGTTCTAATGATGCAGCATCTCCACCATGCTCAGGCCCTGGAGGCTGGTAAACAATTGTTCCAGAAGCCTCTCTCCTTTCTGAGCAGGGTCTCCCACTACCTATTTTTCTACCTCACTATGTGTCATCAGAATAGTCAAGTTTTTGCCTAAACCCAGCCTTCCAGCCTTACCTGCTCAGTTAATTTCCTTTTGCGTTCTTTCTTTCTTTCTTTTTTTTTTAATCTGACTCTTTCTTCTGACAATCCCTACAGACCTGAGACAGAAATGATACAGAATGCAGGAGTGTTATTATTTCATTTCTGAGTCTGTGTCCCTCTCCCCTGCAGAGAGCTTCTTGCCACTGCCTCCAGGAAGCACATGGCTGGACAGGCCCTGGTGCTGGGGCAGAGGGACAGACCCGGGAAGCACAGCACATCACAATCAGTCTTTGGTAGGCAAGAAGACAAAATGTGCAGTCCCCTGAAATTCTGAGCAGTGGTGCTTAATCCCCCTGCAGTAATTATGCTCATCCATCTCTTGTTCTACCCCCTGAGAAGTCTCAGCAGGGCGTGTCACATGCCATGTGCAGCATCTTCAAGGTGCATGGGCCTGTGTGCTTCTGTATTCCTATCACAGAGAGAAGACACCTAAACCATTGACTTCCTGAGGTTTTATCTGTGTGCTGCTATCAATAAGGTGTTTTTGAGCAAGCACCCCATATATGCAGGTTTGTTTATACATTCATTGCATACTTCTGTGTTTGTTAAGCTTATATGCCACAAACATATGATGATGAAAAGGAGAAAGGATATATTAAGATAAATGTGAAATAAAATTCTAATAAAGTTCTAATATTCTCTTCCCACACCTCGTTTGACCATTTGCACACCTCCTGGGAAATACAGTCCCCTTAAACGGCACAGGGGTAGACCCAAACACCTCCTTGCTTGGTGCTGTGGGAAGGACATGCCCTTTGGAGTTGGTCAGATCTAAGTTCTTTGTTCTTTTTAAAGATCTAGTTATGCATACAAGAACTGGGGTATGCATACAAGAACCAGAGGTGTGAGGTAGGGGGATGAGAGGATTCACCAGAGACAGAGTGGGGAGTAGAACAGGTAGATACAGAAATACACTGCTGAGGGGAGCAGCGGGCAAGACAGGAGAGGTCGGCTGCTCCAGGTGGGTCACATTCCTGCTGGCCATCGAATTCATGCTGCGGTGACTTTGGACAGCTTCATAGTGCTGTGACTTAACCCCTTGCACCACTAAGCAGGCCCAGATCTAAGTTCTAATTTTAGTTTCCCCAATATCTGTCTGGGTGCTCTTGTATTAAGGTTATAACTTACTGGGCCTTAGTTTATTGAATGAGGCATGCGACTCTGAGTCAGACCCTGATCTGGGTGTGCAGATTTAGAAGTGAGGTCTCTATGTCAGGAGTTTAATACAGACAGAATTTCCTAGGATCTGTCATCAATAACTTCAGGTATCCTTGAGATGATGGTTGCAAATGCTGTTGCCTGAGTTTTGCTCTATTCATGAAATCAGAGTCTCTGGGAATAGAATCTGGGAGTGTGCACTTCACACATTTCCTTGTGATTCTTATAAAAGTGAGAGGTACGCAGGCAGATGTGGTGACATAGTACCATGTAATCACTTCATGGGACAGTGTATGGACAAGGAAGGGTAAATACTGGTGGATTAGGCAGCCCAGAAGAGGGGCATTTTTCTCAGGCTGAGCAGCATCCTGAACACAGTGATGGAAGACATCACTATGTCAGGTCTGTCTCATGCTCAAGGTCAGGCTTTGACTCAGAGCATTTATTTGGCTCAGCCTTACCCCTCTGGGTTTCCCACCCTTTCCAACTTCCTTCCTATCACCAGCATATGTGCAGTACTGGTCCTATCTGGACTTGTAGAATGTCTGTCCCTATAGACCTGGAGTGGTAATAGGTGCTAACGAGACACAGGCTGCTTTTGTAGGCTGTGTACATTGTTGCTCTGCTGAAAGGCTTGGGCTACAGTCGAGAGGTTAAGGTTGGTGAATAATTCATTCCCTACCTCATTCTAAAGCTGGATTTGAAGTGCCTTCAATAGATACAAATCATACAAGTCAAAGATGAGATAAAAGGACAAAGGAGCAATGATGGTAGGAAAATAAGATGAAGATAGTAGTAGAATCAGTAAACTATTTAACATACAATCTTGTACAGCAGCTTCAAGTGGCAATAAATTTGGCCTTGAGCTCCTGAGTAATCAACACAAACAGGGAAACAAGTACTAGTTTCATAATATTCATAGCATCCATCCGAATATATTGAAATCATCACCAAGGTAAAGAACTCTCCTTAGAACTGTCATGAAGATGCAGTGTTCAATGTATGATGGAGTGAATGACTGCTCCAACAACTTTGCAGTACTTAACATACCATGTAATTCTTTGATTGTTTTTAAATGTATAGGATTGATCTAGTCGAAATATTTTGCTTGATGTCACTTTGTCATTCATCTGGTCTACTTCAAAGTGGGAGAAACTTCCTCTAGTGACAGAAAACTTTGTCCCAATTTTTCATTACAGCATCGTCCCTTCTCAGCTCTCCCTTCTCCCCTATAGAACCCTCTAACCACACTTGAATATTTCCAAATTGTCTGACATTCACTAAACTAAAACTTTGTTCAATCTGTTCTTACCTCCTCAAATATCTCCTTATAATAAAGTCATACCATCCTTTAAGACCCAGTTCACCTCTCACCTTCTCAGGATACCTTAACTGGTGGACTCCAGCCAGTCATATTTACTCTCTTCTCCACATGCTTATACTCGCTCCACTGGGATTTTTATTTTATCATTTACTGTAATCCACCCTGAGCCAGAGTATATGCATGAGAGTATCCATGAGATATTTCTGTTGCATTTCCATTATTCCCCATGTCTCCTGAACACAAGGAGAAGTGAAACAAAGGTCACTTGGACTCTAAGTCTGGAAGCAATGTGGGAGTTTTCCTTTGAGTATGCCAGGAATTTGCTGCTGGGTTGATCAAGTCCTGAGATGAGAAAGATCTAGTCCTTGCCCTCAAGCTGTTGCAGCAGCTTACTACACCATGGACCTCTTCAAAGGCAGGGATATTTGTACCCAGCATTGTACCAAGAACTAACACTTTATTGAATTTTTACCATTTGGGCAGTCAGACACTGTCCAAAGTACCTTAAATATTTAATTAACTAATTTCCTTCCCTGGATAACTGTGATGAAGTTACTAATGGTTATTGCTGATTAAGAGATGAGATGGTGATTAGTAACTTGCCTAAGATAAACACAAACATTTAGCATCAAGCTAAATGAATTGGAATTTGATCCCAGGTAGTCTGACCCCAACCTGAATTTTTAAACATTCAGGAGTTTTGCCTTTAATTAAAGTTGCAATCCAGTATAGCAAATGTTACCATAAAGTATTTCACAGTGTCATGGGAGCAGAGAGGATAAATGAGTTAGAAGGAAGGAGATCTCGTGAAAGATGATGGCCTGAGAACGGATTTCAGTGAGTGCAAATTAATTAAGCATTGAGAATAGTTTATCAGGTGGTGGGAATAGTATCACCTGAAAGCATAGAGGCAGGAGACAGTTATCATATATATTAGTGTCCAGTAGGACACTGTGGATGCTCTTTGTTGTAAATATTAGTGTTTGCAATGTCCACAATTCCCTTGCTTCCCATACTTTTTGCCCCCTTCCTGGTTTCTGTCCCTCTTGGTACCAGAATGAACTGTGCTTGTCCTTTCAGTTATCCTTGACCCATTTTCCACCATCCCCATAATTGCATGCCTGCACAGGACCCTCTGTAGCACCTTATTGTTTCTTTGTTTAGCCCCTGCTCTTGGGTCATGCTATTAGGTTCCTTGAGAAGTACAATACCAACTGTTGCTCCCTGGTCAATTGTGCTCCAGAAGGCTCTGTTTCACAGTTGATACACTGCAGGGGCTTGCTGACTCTCTTACTTCTTTGAGGCTCACAATCCTGTCTGTATAGCCTCATCTCCCACACTGTCTGTTCTTTCAGTCATTTAGCTTTGCTGAAAGCCAGGCATGTCCTTGGTGCTAGGCACACAGCAATAAATGAAGTAGACAAGATCTCCATTGTACTTAATTCTTTTAGAGAAAAAGCAGCAGGCATTTTTTTTTTTTAAAGAAAATAACACATGGTATAAGTCAGAGAGAAAGAATGGTTTGAGCAAATCAAGAATGGGGAGAATGGAGGTAGGTAGTCAAGAAGAAACTTTCTTTGAGAAATTTTGATTGACGATTCCAAAAACTATTGTGATCACTCTGGTCCTAGAGGGTCACTACACATACTATCTCTACCTCCACCATCCCCAATCTCACTCTCATGAAACAAGTAGTTCTGGAAGTAAATTTTGCCTTCACTGACTTTGTGACTGAAACCGCATATTTAATTCTCCATGCCCCAGATTTCTCACCTGCAAAGTTACGCAAAGTTACAAAAAGCAGGTATACTCCATTAATTCAACAAGTATCTTTCATATGACAGGAACCCTGTTGGCGTGGGAGCACAGTGAATAAGACAGTCCTTGGCCTCTAGTGACCTGGTTTTGGGAAGGAGGGAAAATGTGATGTAAAATCACAATGCCAAATCTTAGTTGATTAGAAGACATACTCAGCCAATAAGTGGTCTGGGAGGGCTTTCCAAAGAATGTGCTCTCTGAGCATCCAATAGTGGCTATGAAGGGCTTTGCTGATGAGTAGGTGAACCAATTTGAATTCTCACTTAGTCTTAAATTTTCTCATCACCATTCACTACATGTATGTACACATGAGCATACACACACACACACTGTTCTGGGTAAAGCATACATCTCAGTTTTTAGAAAAATATACAGCTAGCCTGCCACCTTTGGTTTTATTGAACTCTGTGAAATGTGTGCTTCCTATAGGTATCTTCCAAGTTCTGTTCTTTGCTGCTAAACTTGCACTTTCCTGAGAATGTCCTAGCTATGCTAAGTTGTAATTTGCTTCTCTCTTGTAAACAACCATCGCAGTTTGTGTTGGGTTATGGGGCATTCTTCCTGGAATTGGACTTATGTTTTTTTGTGGTGTATTTGCTCAATAGCTCCTCAAAGGTGGACTTGTATTTTTCATTCACCTCTGTCTCCAAGAACTGACACATAGTAGGTACTTAAACACTTCCAAGTACACATTGAATTTGAATTAAATGGAACTGAAATGCAGGACTGAATAAAAATGTCCTTTCAATTGCTTAATGATTAAAATGCTATGAATGAATATTTTAATAATACATTTTTATTTTATTTTTAAAAAAGATTTTATTTATTTATGTATACAAGAGCTGGGGTACAGACCAGAGTCCAGGGAAGTAAGAGGATTCACCAGAGACAGAGCCAGGAACAGAACAGGCAGACTGACTGAAACACATTGCTGAAGGGAGCATCGGGTGAGGCAGGAGAGGTCTGCTGCGCCATGTGGGTTCCCTCCCTGGCTGGAGGCAGGGGTCAAACTTGTGCTGCAGTGGCTGCAGTTTGCTTCATAGTGCGTTGTTTAACCCACTGTGCCACCAGGGAGGCCCCAAGAATACATTTTTATAGGATATGTAGATTGGTAACTTTTCCAGAAGTTCAGATTGCCTTGGCAGCTGGGAAGTTTTCTCATGGTCAAAAATGATTAAGTTATCTGATGAAATTCTCTCTTAGCTCTCTGACATGATATCATTTATCTGTTGGTGGAAACTGAGCAAATTAAGAGGCTCTCAGCAACTTAAATCTACTGTATTTAGAGTAAATCTTAGCATATGGGAGGACAGAAAACAATGAAGAACTCAGCCATGGCAGAGAAAGAGAAATACTGACTGCTGAATGATACAGGAAATAAGCCAATCCATGAAGGACAGGCGGCCTTTGGGCATGGGCTGCAGGGTCACCAAGAAGTGTTGGCAGGAGCAAATCGCTGTGAGCTCAGGAGAGCTCTCTGAGTCATTGACAGAGGGTCAGTCCTGCCAAAGATTCCTTCTGAGCAGATGTTACCAAGATATCCACTGATTACTTCATACTAGAGCATTCCTGAGATGTTTTATCTTGAGCTTTGCAAATGCTGACAACCTTGGGGGAAAAATCACAGTTTAACAGACACAATGGGGCTTGTGACTTCTATCTACTGACATATCTGGGGCCTCCAAACCATCCTCCTTAGTATCACTCAAGCTCTGGGCACCAGCTTCCATTCTGGAGAGCTGGGCCATGCAGTCAGCAGCTGGGTCATATAAAGGTTATGTTGCCAATGCCTGGCTCTCCTGGGATTTTCCAGTGGTGGCTGGGGGGAGGGAGTATGCAATTCAGTCTTGCCATGGCTGTGTAGGCTTTATTTATATTCCACTGGGTTATTTTCTCCTCCTATAACTGCAGCCATCTCTCCTGGGGTTTTCTGAGGCTGCTTCAGTAAGTTATATTTTTGACTTTGATTTTCTTTGCCTTGGCCAGGGGCTTACAGAAACAAAAGAAATGGAGATAAAATGAACAAACTCATTAGAATAAAAGAGTTTGATAAGGAACCAGAGCAAGAAAGCCAATGTCTGAGGTAAAGGTTGTAGACTTAGGGTCTACCCACTGGTTGATGTTCTGAAGGTATCTGTGTATTTCAGCCAGACTCAGACCATGATTTCCTGGTCTTAATCACTAACCAGGAGACATTTTCCCTTCACCATCAAGGAGTCTTGTAATACACTCTTATTCTTTACTTACCCATTCATTCACTGAGCACCTCCTGAGAGGTTGCAGTGCACTGAAACCTTGGCTTTGAGTCTATCTATGCTTTACCATCTTCTCACTGTGTACTCTTATGCAGAGCACTCTAGTTTTCTGAGCCTTAATCTCACCATGCTCAAGTGAAAGCAGGCAACATATCTGTTTCTTGATTTTTACCTCCTTACTGTGAAGTACAAGGCCTGTCACCTCTTAGTTGCTCAGAATGTTTGTTGAATAAAGAGATCATAGACAGTGTTAGGTTAGACTACCTGACTTCTAACATTCCACCATGGTCCACCAATCTTTACATTACTCACCTGAGATTTTAGCTACCTCTTGACCTGTGAACCCTAGTAACTTCTCACTTGCAGTGTTGCTAGGATCTATGCAGAAAGCATATATCGTAGACAACAGTCCAACGCCCTATGCATGAGAGGTGACTTTTATTTGAATGTCCATGGCACCAGCACTAACCTCTGTCTAAAGGCTAACTATTCCATCTTACTCTCTTGACTTTTTGTTTGCCCTTGACCCTCACTAGATATGTACACATTGAAGGCAGGTTCCTTTTTATTTCTGTATTACCAGTGCTCATGTGTTGAAATAGGAATTATTGCAAATATATATGTTTGCAATAACTATGCTGGAAAGTGGTAGAATCAGGAAGCAAATGTAAGTGGTCTGAGTGCAGAGACCATATACATAACCAATATGGTAGTCTTTTTCATACTGATATTTTAATTTTTATTTCTGTATGATCTGTGTTCAGCACATTGCTCATGTTTTGAGTGGAATTGATGGGTTTATTAGTTTTTCCTTTCTTAACCCTCATTGTGAGGTCTCATGGGTTCTAATAACATTTTTAAAGTTTTGACTAGATTTACTGTTGTTTATGTATACTATGTCTCATTCTAAAGTTTTCCTGTGCATCTCGCTGTATTTTCCTTTCATCATTATAGTACATGATTAAGAACATGGTTTCTGGGTTTAAATTTTGCTTCCTTGAATCTTACCTTCAAGCACTCCTCTTGAAGATGCCTTTATATCTTGCTTTTGCATTTTCTAACAATGTGACCCTGGGAAGTTAATCTCCTCTCTAGGTCCCAGGTTCCTCACATAAAAATTGGGATAATACTACTACTTATCTCATAAAGCTTTAATGAGAATTAAAAGAATTATCACACAAAAAGCACTTACCACATAGTAAACACCTAATAAATATTAGTTAATATTATTGATGTTGTTATTGAACACACATTAAACACCATGATAACTGCTATGAACAAGAAAGGAAACTATCCTGTTCCCACAGAGGTTAAATTATAGTAAGTCTGTCCCTCAGTTTCTGATTACCCTAAGAGAGCTAGCTTTTTAGGTTTTAGCAGCACTTACATCTTAGTGTAAATCAGATAGTGGATTCTTTCGGGAGTGGAAGTTTTGATTGTGGTAAAATGCTACATGAGACCACAGAACACTCATTTTGAAGGTGAGAAAAAGGAATAGAGAGCTAGAAACAAACCACCATTTACATAATTTTACTGTACCTCCCCCTGTCTCTGGGCCAAAGTCAGAAAGTTTAATTTATTGTTTTTTTGTGAGCAGCCGCAAGCCATGCCCATCAATTTTTTTGTTCTTGGTGGCTGTGGAGTGACTCAGACTATTAGCCTTGTATGATTACAGCATCTGTATTATGATGTCGAGGACATGTTGCTGCTACAATTTATTCCCTTTATTTAGTTCACTTTGTCTCACTCAGCATATCACTCAGCTGTTGTTTGAGAAAACACTAGTGATGGACAATTTCTCTTTCTCTCTTCTCTCCAGATCTTCCTTCTCCTTGCCCTTCTATCTTTGTTGATGTCTTGTTTAAAGGAAGATTTGTGGACCTCCTGGTATCCTGTACATTGGCTGACCTTAGGGTCTGCCGCTCTCAGCAATGCGGCACCTCTCCATGGTGCTGAAAACAAGCACGTGGTTCTAGCTCTGCAGTAGCAGCTAAGGGAGACTGTAAGATACTAACATGCAGCAGCAGGCAGTGGTTTGAAAAAGTATTCTGTACAGTCCCCATCATTTCAACAAATATGGACAAGAGACACAGAAATGAAGAGTGATTTACCTAAGAAGGTATATATCTATTTTAAAATCAGAGTACAATTTTCTTTAGACATAGTCAGAGCTTCAGACACAAGCTAATAAAATTTTTTAATCTCCGTGGCCCTCATTTTCCTCACCTATAAAATGAGGAAACACTATTTTTTAACACTAATCTTATCTATATATTAGATAATGTGTATAAATTTCTTAGCACACTGTGTCATGTTTATTTCTCTATTCTTATCTTTTGTGCTTGTTGGAGAGTATGTCTGATGTTGTACTTTTACTAATATGGACAGATTTATTGCCATGCTTTTCCACACCATGCTGCTTTGTTCCCTGTTCAGGCTCCTCCTTCTGCTACATTGCACTTATAAGTTCTTCTCTGCCTTCATAGCACTCACATTTTTCTTATAATTCCTATCAGTCGATATCTCCTTGAGAAAGCTTCCCCTACTCTTCCTCTCCTGGATTACATGTCCTTCCCAGGTGTTATTATGTCATTCTATGCATACCATTTTATGTATCTCTCTGTGAAGACACCTAACACATGATCGTGAATAATTTGGTGTCTCGACTTACTAGAGTACAGACACTTTGAAAAAAGGGACCATATGTCATCTTCTCTAGAACAATACATGCCACCAAGTGGGTGTTTAATGTTTATTATTTTGAGCTGAATATGACTGGTGCTTAAAGCATGTGAATTCCTTTCTCATCCCCAGTCCAGTGCTCTCTTCCCATATTATGCTGTCTTTAGCTTGTTGGAAAGCTTTTATGTTGGCTACTATTTTGAATACCTTCATTTGCTAATGGCACTTGTAGGGATTACTCAGCTTGCTGTGGGTCATCCTTTGAGTGTGCTGAATTCATATCAAGGTGATTTGTCTTATTGCCTTTGGCATAGATTCTCTTCAAACCAGAAAATTCACATAAGCCATGAATTAGATTCAAAGAAGAGAGGGCATCTGCCTCTGTGAATTAGCAACAAAGTCATCACAGTCTGACTTCCAAGAATTCTTAGCAAATTCTAAATCATCACAAGACTTCTATTTAAGATCCATTGGCAAGAACAGCTGCTCTTATTTTAGGAAAACAAATTGCCTTTCAAATTGTTACAGGAAGGTTAAGTCCATTTGGAAAATTCAGTAGGAATAAACATTCATTTTTGCTACCAAGTCCATGAAAGCCCCAAATCTAATGACTTCCCTCTGCCTTTGAAGTCATGTGTCAACTAACTTGGTGACATCACTAGAATTCATGTTGTTATTGGGGAAATTATTAAAAGATAAACCATGTTATTGAAAGTCTGTCCTTGTCCAGAAAATTTACTATATTGATGATCTTGAGCAAGTCATTTCACATCTGCTAGCCTCTGTAAAATCACCTATAAAATGGGAATTATTGCAAATAATGTATTTGCAATAACTGTGCTGGAAAATGGTAGAACCAGGAAGCAAATGTAAGTGGTCTGAGTGCAGAGACCATATACATAACCAATATGGTAGTCTTTTTCATACTGATGTTATGCAACTGCTTTGGGTGGCTAAGAGAAGACTCATGAAATAAACCTTTATTTGCACAGTAGTGTTTTAAGAGCTTCTTTTTCTTCATTCAGGGAAGCCATTGTTATTAAATCTAAGGGGTAAGGTGTCAGGGGACTTGGCAGTGCTACCAGACCCTTTTCCAGCCAGGTTGGAAAATTCTTCTTAAACACTACTATGTTGATGTGTTTCTGCTTACCAGAGAGATCCAGACAGGAACTTCAGGTGAGCTTGAAGATATATTTTTTAAGTGCATTTAGGTTATTCAGAGTAAAAGACAGCAAAGGATTCCAAGGACATAAATAGAGGTCATTAGAGTTGTTCCAGGTGCAGTCTCTTCTAATCCACACAATTTGTTTGAATCTAGTCAACAAATGTTTATTCTTTGTGTATGCCAAATGCTATTCAAGATTGTGAGCCCACAGAGATGATTAAAAGATCCTGTATTTCTGTGGTTGTTTTTGAAAGTGGCAGTAAACTCTGCCACTCCTTTGACAAATTTCAGTGATTTACTAGAATGATATAATGTGACAGTTGACATAGTGGGACATTTGAGGCTAGGACATAAGCTTTGTAACCCCTGACTTGACTTCTTGAAGCATTTGCTCTTGGACCCCAGTTTCATCCTGGGCAAAGCTGGTTAGCAGCCCCTGCTGGTGATTCTTGCTTTAGTCACTGACTATAACCATATGAGAGACCCCAAGGACAAACTGCCTGACCAAGCCTGGTTAACCAGAGAATTGTGACAGATAAAAAAAAAAAGTTTTAAGCTTGTACATTTTGAGGTAGTTTGTTATGCAGCAATAAATATCCAGAACACTGTATAAAGAGAATGGAAGGCAAATGTATGAAAAGGTGATTCAAACACATGTAGAAATGCCATGGTAGTATAAGCAGAGGATGCTATAGAGTTACTTTAGACCTTAAGGAGTCAGAAGGTATCCATTCTAGGATTAGTTCTGCTGCTTTTGTTTATATTGGCTTGGCTTGAATTTTGTAATCTGGAAGGATTCCATCATCCCTCTTTTTCCTTTTAGTAATGATACATCAAGATTGTATAGATAATGCATAATTTTTGAGCCTTGGTTCACCCCTCTACAAAATTAGAGATAATAAGGAAGCAAACAGCCTGAGATAGGCGGTGGTGATGGAACAGAAAGGACGGACAAAATTTCTTTTCTCACTAGAAGGACATAGAAAACTTTTGATGTAGTGAGATGAACACAGGATCTTTGGTCAAAAGACCTGATTTTGAGTTCTGGTTTCATATCTTCCCAGAGTGTGACTTCAACAACATGAGCTTTGGTTTCCTCATTTATAAAATGGTAGTAGTTGTGTCATGAGTGTGAGAAAAAGCACCTGACAGCCTTAGGCATCGCCTTCCTTCCAGGTCTGTGCTTAATCCCATCTCGCTTCTGATGTGACTGTGCAACAGAAGAAGTCAGGCTGGGGGAGCTCAGAGAGAGGCAGGATAGTGGTGTAAACATCATGAGGCAGGGAGCCATGTGGGTTCCCAGCAAAGCCAAGCAATATGGAACATTGGCAAAACCATTCAAGGGCAGGCTGGAAGGGGTTAACTGAGCCAATGGGCCAGCTGGCATCTGTGCTGGCACTCAAGGAGAGACAAACGAACCTCGGTGTCAAGATAAGAAAGAGAAACAAAACTAAATACCAGAATTTTAGCCAAATTCCCAAGTTTCCTTTTGGACGGAAAAGGAAAAATTCAGCCAACTCCATTTAGCCACTCCTGGTCAGAAAGGACCTGAAGACGAGGCAAATCTGTAAACCCATGTAGAGAAGTCTCGGTTCAGTGGCTTGTCAGAGAACCACATTATCTCTGATTCAATGTGGCAAGAAAGGTTCATTTTCCCCCTTTATTATTCATGCATCTACCCATCTGCCCACCCAACCATCTACCCATCCATCAATTTGTGCATTTTTATAACAAAAATTTATTAAACACCTACGCTGAGCCAGACAGTGTATGTTAGTAACTGGGACTATAGACAAAACAGTAAAACAAAGATGAACAAGGTAACATGGTATTTGCCGTAAGGACAAAATCTGTCAAGCTTAGATATTATGGATGCCTCCAAGGTGAGCTGGAAGATGATGTTTGTGGGTGGACTAGACAAACAATCACAGGTCATTCATTCTTATCCAGCCACCATGCTATGTGAGATTTATATGCATATTTTATTTAATCCTTACAACTTATAAATTTGTGAATGTGAGAAGTCATGGTTTATAGCCGAGGAAACTGGTGCTCAGAGATGATGTGATTCGCTCCATGTTGCATGTCCACTTTGTGTCAGAGTTACAATCTGAGCAGATACAGTGCTGAGGAGGAAAACCTGCGCAAGAACAGGCCAGGCCCAGTGCAGGGGTGAGGACTCGCTGCCAGAGTCTTACTACTGGGTGGGAGGGATGTGTGGCTGAAGGGGCTGGGTGTTCAGAGTAAGGCAATGTTGTGGAGAAGGAGGCAAGTTATGTGCTTGGAACCCAAATGGCAGAGTAGCATCTACATCAGAAGGGTCATTCCAGACGGAGAAGATACGACTCCAGGCCCACCATTCTTTTCTCAGTTTTGGTAGGAGGCATTTTCCACTCCTCTACTGAGAACATGCTTATGAAATACAAATCCTTCTTCCCCTCTCAGCTTCCTGGCTTGCCTCTTTTACCCATATGTGCACTGACAGATGGATGGGCTATGCAGGCAGCTGAGAATCAGAACAAGAGGGGAGGGTGCTGCGATTTGGGGAGGGGTGGAAGACTCCAATGCAATTTTACCAAGTAAGGTTGTATGTCTGGATGTTTGAAGGAATGTAAAGTTAAGGAAAGAGGAGAAAAAAAAACCCAACAAAACAAAACTCCACACTATTACTCACAAGTGGCTAGGGAAGGGGGATGGGTCATCTGTAAATTACTCCCTGTGAGTTTCCCAGCGTATTTAGCTTCTTCTCTGCAAGCTATTTTCCTTGTCTGGAGTCAGTTCACACCTAATATGGAAGGATCACTTTTAGTCTATACTTGTTGCTATGGCAGCTTCAAAAGCGACTGCAGATAGAGCTAGGAGCAGCCGTTTCCCTCTTCTCCCAAACTCTTTTGGCACGAGGCTGAACACGCATGGTCTCAAGACTCTGCAAGTGTCAGTGGATGGCATGTCTTTTATTTTGGGAAACATCTTTCAAGTGGGCAGAGTGGCAGCTTTTGATGATCCTTCAGAGTCTTGGCTCTGCTAATTCTAAATCATGCATGTCTTCTATAGTCTGCTCCCTACCCCCCCCCTTTTTTTAGAATAAAGGCTGGAAATGGCCATTATAAATATTTTTAAGTGATTTAGCTGGTTGGATTAAAATGCAATCATCTGTTTAGTTTTTAAAATAATTTCAAAATAAAAGAGTGCTGTAAATAAGTGAAAAACTTATTTGTACAGGGAGGAATGCTTCCTTCCATGAAAATGAAAAGGCATAGGGGAAAGAACCATGGTAACACCTTTTATGTTGAAGTTGGGAGAGTGGAGGGTGGGGCAGACAGACTAGTAGTGACTGTGACATACTTGGTCCTGACTTAAGGTGTTGGCAGTTGAGTGGGTAAGTAGGGTACTCAATAAATTATTACCTGTGTGATATATGTTACAAAGTGGGAGGGCATGGGGTGCCATGGTAAAAGTAATAGGCATCTTACCCTCCATCTGAAATGATTAGGGAAAGCTTCTCTAAAAAAGAGAGGTTTGAGATAAAAGGTAAAGAATCCTGATGTGGACCTCTCTGGTGGCACAGTGGGTTGAGTGCTGTGCTGTGGAGCAGCCACAGCCGCTGCAGTGTGAGTTCGATCCCTGGTCAGGGAGGGGACCCACATGGCGCTGCAGACCTCTCCTGCCTCACCCGCTGCTCCCCTCAGCAGTGTACTTCAGTCAGTCTGCCTGTTTTGTTCTCCACTCTGTCTTTGGTGAATCGTCTCACCCCCAACCCCTGCACCTCTGGCCTGTACACTAGCTCTTCTGTGTATAAATAATTAAATCTTTTTAATCCTGGTGTATAGATTTGGGGGTTAGTTCTCCATCAGAGGAGTCAGCATGTAAGAAGGTCATAGTGACTGATATGTCAGGAGGAATTAATTCTCAGTGTGGCTGTAGCACAGAGCAAGAGGAAGAGTATGGATACAAAGATGATGGTGGTGGCGGTGGTGGTAGTGGTACAGGCAGTGGCAATGTGAGTGAAAAAGAATTTGCAGTCATTCTAGTTCTTTACATTAATTTCTTCATCCTCACAACAATCAACAAAGGATGTATTTTTATTGTATCCATTTTATTAATAAAGAAAGTGAAAAATCAAATAACTTGATTCAACAACACAAATACACAGGTAAGAAAGCTGGCTCTAGCAATTAGGCTAGATAAACAGGGACCTGTCACAATAAAGTACCTGTTCTATCACCTGGGCAGTGTGAAGCCACAACAAGGTATTATATAAAATAGGGATATTCTCATAGCAGAGGAAAAAATAACCCACCTTGTGGGAAATGGAATGGATTGGAGGGAAGGGGAGTGGAAGCAAGGACACCAGGTAGGAGGCTGATGCAAGTGCTCCCATGAGAGGTCAGAATGACTTGGATTGAGAAGTGTCAGTGGAGATGGAGAGAACTGGGAGGTTCAGAGTACTGAGAAGGTAAAAATCTATGGACCTTGAGGTTCTGTCTTGATGGGAAGATTGTGAGGATGAATACCGTATCTCAGACTTTACAAACTAGGTTTATAAAGTTATCAGACCTTAATTCCAGACACAAAGTGGGTAGGAGTTGGGCCTTCTTATAAAACAATCAGAATGAGTGGATACTGTGTTGATAAAGATAACATAATCCATAGAAAGGCCAGGAATAAAATGTCTTTCTCCATTCTTTGTCCCCTTCCCAATTCTCACATATGGTGTGGCCACATCCTACTTATATCAAGTCCATTATGTATGATAATGATTTAGTCTGAGGCATTTCCTCCTTGTTCACCTTCCCCAACTTCTTTTCCTTCCCAGACACACAGGTTGTGCCCATTTAATCAATAATGGGATGCCTTTATCATTTCTGCCAAGCCCTATTCATTCATAAAGATGTGGCCCTTCCTACCTTCCCTTGTAGCCCAATGGGTCTCTGAGACTTTTTGGCTCTTATCCCTGGTCTTTATGGTAAGACCACTTCAAAGATTGCCAGATCTCCTTCTAGGTCTTGCTTCTGTAAAGAAACAGTGAATGAGCACAATGACTGCCACTTTTTACAAGCTGTCTCCAAGAGTTTCATGAATGTCATCTCATTGGAAATCTTGCTCAATTCTGCAAAGTCCAAAGGCAGGTATCATCATCCTCATCACTACCACCAACACCATCATCATTGCCATCCTCTGTAATAGGTAAAGGAGCTGGGACTAAGAGAAACTACTTGTCCAATATGATTTAACTGGAGAGTGCCAGGTAGCATTTAGAAATTTCAAATCTCTTGTCTTTCATTTGTAGGCTTTTTAAAACTCTACTGGAAATTGGGTGATTACTCTATGCTAAGATTAAGCTTAGCGTTTTACATTGTCTTTGACTTCCTGATGTCTTTGTTTATGTTATACCCATGAGAAGGTGGGTTTTGCTATGATCCCCATTCTGCAAATGAATGAATCCCCTGCATTTCAGAGAAATGGAATAATTTGCCCAATGTTTCAGGAGACTGAGTGAGGCCTAGAACACAGTTCTACCTGTTGCCAAAATATATTCTCTTAACCCCCATGCTATGCTGCCCCTATTTTTGTTTTCACACCAGCCTGCAGCCCCTTTGCTAAATGTCCAGAAGGGATATGAGCTGAGAGAAGGAAGATACAGTGGCATGGCTGGGGAGGAGAGTATAGAAGAGAAAATGTGGACAAAGGTGGTTTTTCATAGGAGGTGAGAACTCCAGCTCACTTCCTGCATGAGAGGAGAACAGGTTTCATGCAGAGGACTTGCCTCCACCCTTGAACTCACATTGCACAACTGAAGAAGTGTTTCCCCTCATTCCATACCATGACAGTTTCTACTTCCTGCTGTCTGGCTCAAGGTAATTCTTTTCTTCCTGGAGCCCCTCATCAACATGTGCTGATAGCTGGCCTTGAGCTCCACATCCCGTTGATGAGGCCAATATAAATGCATGAGGGAGTCCAATTCCAGGTGCTTGTCTCCCTGCGAGCTCAGTGGAGCCCGTCTGCAGTCACGGCAAAGCCTGTGATCAGCTGGAAGGAGGCATTTGAAAGTCAGACCTCTCCAGAAGCTTCAGCCTGGAGCCATGGGGCCATCCTGGGGACATAATGTGAAGGGACCACAGCTGCACTTTGGGTCACTAAGGATGGAAGGAGCATATTTACAACCAAGGGTTCCTCCATGGGCAGAGTGCTGAGACATGTCCTGTGCTTTGAGGTTTCCTGGAAGGAATGTGGTGCAGTGCAAAGTGGTGGGCCTTGGTGCCCTTGATTCAAACCCCAGCAGTGCCACTTTGGGACAGTATCTCTACCTCTCTGAAATTCAGCTTCCTCATATGCAAATGAAGATACTAATTTCCTGTTTAAGGATTTTCTTTGGGAGTTAATTTAAATGACTTATTTAAAATGCTTGTTACAATTTATGGAGCAAGTTAGGTCTCACTTTACAATCCCTTCCTACCTCCACTCAGGGAGGTGGGTCTAATAACTGGTCATGTCTGGCCCTGATCTTTTATATTTATGAGCTATGTGTATCTTCAGGGAGAGATTTAAAAGAGTCAGGTTTATTAATCTCCATATAACCTGTAGAGTAATTAGAGTGTTTATTCTCCACTCTTTGGAAAGAGTAACTATAATTACAGGACTGAATTAAATGGCATTATCTTTTATTGTCTCATATTGTTTGTAGACTTTTTCTACTATGTTCCTTTTAGGAATCAGAATTTTCCCCACATCCTCTTTGAACTTTTTCTTGCAAAGACTAAATGCTGATCCTCCCTGCAGAATGGAGACTGGGAGTTCACTGGTATCTCCTGAGCAGGATGAAGCTATGTCCAAAGAGTTCATTGTTATCATCCTTGGCAGAGATTGCCACTTGTCCTCCAAAAATCCCTGCTCCCATTCCTTAGCTTAGGATTACCACTGGGAAGTGGCTGCCTAGCCAGGGCTTTCAGAGTCCCACTCTTACATCCTATCCCTCACACACTTGCCCAGCTCTCCCCAGTGAGATATGTGTTTCCTGGTCCAAGATGGTTAAGAAGGAGTATGTCTTCTTCACTATTTTATTCTTTCACCTATCTGCTGTCTGATGGGGATACTAGGGAAGCCCTGGAAGCCAAAGATGGCAGGACTTAAGTCAAATTGATGACCAAATGACTTTATAAGAGCCCAGACCCCAACTGTCACTGATCAAGAAAATCTGTCTTGATCAGGTTGGAATTTGCTTGTGCCAGACCACTAAGATTTTAGATTTTGTCTTTACCTCACTTAGTGTGCTGCCTGATTCTGAATCCCTGACAAAGGGTGGAACATTGCTTGTAGTCCTGTCTTGTGGCACAGACAAAAACATGTAAATGAGTAAATTTTAAAAATAATACAGAAAATGCTATGGGAGTAGAAAGTGTGTGTGGAAAAGGAGTGACTCTCCAGAAAACTTGATCTGGGCCTTCAAAGATGAATGGAACTTCATGGGTAGGTAAAGCATGTGGTTTGGGAAGATTATTCCAGGCAAAAGGAACAGTAGAGGAAAATGCATACAAATGTGATTATTCCAGGCAAAAGGAACAGTAGAGGAAAATGCATACAAATGTGAAAAGGTGAGATGCATTGAGTTGCTGTGAGAAAGTCCATGTTGTGAAGAAGAGAATCTAGGTGATGGATTGAAGATTATATTAAATTATATCCAAGTAGACAGAACTTAGCTCAGTTGTAGTGCAGAGAATGAAGTATTCTCAGGGGTCCTAGGAGAGAAACCATAGAGACAATCATAAAAAGATCAAGAGAGCTTCTTGAAGGAGGTACAGCTGGAACATTCCCTACATAACGATGGTGATGCTAGGGGTGAACATCATCTGCTATTTTGTTTGTTTCCTTCTTTTAAACCATGAGTTTCTGAAGAGCAGGGATCAAGCTGCATCCTCAGAGCTTCCAGAGCATTTTATTTTCACTATTTTATTCTTTCACCTATCTGCTGTCTGATGGGGATACTAGGGACACCCTGAAAGCCAAAGATGGCAGGACTTAAGTCAAATTGATGATCGAATGACTTTATAAGAGCCCAGACCCCAACTGTCACTGATCAAGAAAATCTGTCTTCTAGTTAGTACCTACCTGAGGGAGGTACTAACTCAATGACAGAGGGAAGGATTGAAATTAGAGGAGCCTGAGGATGATTTTGCCAGCTCTATGTATTGGAAATTGAATTTCAAAGGCAACAGGAACTTCCAGAGCAGGGATTTTTTTTGCCATGGTCAGAAGGTTCCTGTGAATCTCAATCTCATCTCCAAGTCACAGCTATGGTTAATTTGAATTGCAAACTTGCCACAGCAAAGCGATACTCGCTTAACTACTAGAAACAAGCTTTAAATCTGTCCCATTTCTCCCTCGTTCTATTAGTAGTTAGAAAATGGCTCCCATTTATACAGGGTCCCTGCAAATTTGGCAGGACACAAAAGTCAGCTTCATGAAATAAGGAGGTTCGAACTCCAAATTCACTCCATGTAGCATCTCCTCCTCCTTCCACCACATCAAAAGCGCATGATTTATATGCTCTCTACCATCCCTTCCTTCCTTGGCATTTACGATGTTGATGATCAGTGAAATGAAAAAAGAAAACAGCATAGAGAAAATGACACAACTTGGATATTCATATACTAGATAGCCAGTTCTCAAATCATTGAGACATGACAGTTTTGATGACTCCAATTCATTTTCTGAAGAGTAAGACTTGGCACCTCCAGGTAAAAGTCCAGGTTACTTAGCAAGACAGATACCCCTTGCTTCTCTTCAATGTCATTGACTGCCACTCTCTCGACACAGCCCACAGTGAGGGCCCAGGTCCTTAGGGGTGGACGACTCCCTCACACACTACACACACTGTGTGTGCTTTGTTTCTCAGATGTCTGCTAGTATGATACAATGAAAATGTCTCCTCTGGGTAGCTTTTCCAAGACTTCTCAACTGAATTTTATCCCTTTTTTGTGAAAAGCACTCTGCTAGGAACAGAGAGGAAGTAAGCTTGCATTAAGAAGCACCTTGGAGTTTATACAGGGGAATCCTCATTTCATGAAATGGAAGGGATTCTAGCTAAAGTGGAAACACAATATTTGTCTTTTTGTGACTGGCTTATTTCACTGACAAAATGTCCTCAGGACTCATCCGTGTTATAGCAATTGTCAGAATTTTTCTTCCTTTAAAAAAACTGAATATTATTGCATTCTATGTACATATCACATTAGGTTATCAATTACTCCATCAATAGACCTTTGAATTGCATCACCTTTTGACTCTTGTGAATAATGCTGCTGTGGAAATAGGTGTACATACATTTCAAATCCCCTTTTTTTCAATTGTTTTGACTAGCTATCCAAAGTGGTATTGCTGCATCATATGTTAATTCCATTTTTAATTTTTTGAGGAACTACAATACTGTTTTCCAAGATGCTTGGATCATGCTACATCTCTGACAATAGCTGACATAAGGGTTACAACTTCTCAACATGTTTATTAACACTGTAATTCTCTCACTCTCTCATCCCCTTCCCCCCTCCCATGCTCCATCCCTCCCTGCATCTCTTGGGTTTGTAGAGTTGAAAGTTCATCTCTACTACGTGTCAGTAGAATGGGTCCCTGACTAACTGAGAATCCAGTTGAGGATGAGATATTGGATAAACAAATATGGTCATGAATAACTCTCTGCTCAGACCAGAATAGTGGAACTATAATAGGGAGGTTTGGGAATGAAAATCTAGGGAGGGGAATCCTCATTTCATGAAATGGAAGGGATTCCAATGGCATGTTCTGACCATATCATACATGATACATGAAACAATAAGTCTATAAAGAAGATTTTAATAATGATTTCATCTCTGGGTTAATAAATAAGAGGCACTGTATACAGACTCTTACTACATGCTATGCTGATCCTTATTACACAGACATACTGATGTCTGCTGAGCATTTCTTCTGTGGAGGAAATAATCATCCTCATTCCAGGATAATTTCATTCAATCCTTCCCCATCATCTTACTTCTCTCCTGACCTTAGTGCAGGACAAGCTAGTTCCAATGTAGGCCAAGTGATACTTTTTTCTTCCTTTGGTGTCATAAAGTACAAAGGTGATGGAAGCTAGAGACACTTGTGGTTGTTTTTTTTCCCCCTTGATCCCATGGAAGTAGGAAATGATGTGATCAATCTGCAAAATATGTAAGAACAGAGACAGAAAGAATGCTGGTGACATTATTTGAACATCTCTGTCTAGTCAAACCAAATGCTAGATGCTCCTTCACACTGCACTTGAGAAAAATACATTCCCGTTTTTTACCTACATTGATTTAAACTAAAGAGTTTCCTGTTTTAAGCTAAAAACAAATGATAGGATGGGATAAAGTAATCTTGTGGACTGTTGTTTGAATCTTTTGGTCTTCAGTTTCTTTCTTCATCCGTGGATTCACAGAATTCTTATGGGGCATGAATAAGAAAGTGCTTGCAAATGCTAGGTCAGAACCTGTCTTAACCTCTTCTAAACATGTAAACTCTTAAAAAGACACAATAACCTTGTGAGGAGTAGGAATTATTATCTCTACCTGTGGATGAGTAAATGAGGCTCTGCAGGGATTAAAATATAATTTACAGGATATCCCCCATTACTGTGTCAGATCAAGGATGCAAGCTTCTAAGGGACACCCAGCAGCGCCTGCTCACGGAACCACATTTCCCAGCAGTAGAGGGAGGGGTGGAGGAGCCCAGCTGTCTTCCACCTTCCTGAGCCACGTGTGAAATTCCCCCTCCCTTCTCTTCCCTTCACAGAAAACGCCCCTTCAGACCCATGAATTTGTAGGGAGAGAGTCAAACAGCTGCAGAGAAGGTAGGATGCCAGGCCGTATTTGTTCAGGTGGATACAATAGTATCAGACTAGCATGGAGCTCAAATATTGAATCATAATTCTTCAGGCATCTTTGTATTTAAATCATAGCCCTGTCAAGCTCACATTTGATATGCACTAATTAATGATCTCCATGAATTGTACCAGAATCTCTGGGGTGTGTGTGTGTGAGAGGTAGAGAAGTTGTTATAAATCGGAGTGATCAAAAAAATGCATCTGTAAGTGTCGAATATACTAGTTGGCCCCTTGTGGCTGTTCAGTACCTCCTGGGTGAGAAAGGTAGCTACAAGTTATTAGACAAATGTGAATCATTTGTATGGAAATCACCTACAGCAAATAAAGCACATATATATATATATATATATAAAATTATCCCTCAAAACTGGGATTCCAGTGTCAATTTCACACTTCTAGTAATTCTGATCCTATCCTTTTCTTTCCATTTCAAAATGGGTGGGGCGTTGCTGGCAATATATAGATGGAATTTGGCTAAGGGGGAGGCAGATACTGGGCTATTCAAGTGCAATATTCACAAATTTCTCTGTAAAGATAATTTGTTAAGGCCCCTTTTTGCAACCTGGAAAAAATGGTTTTGATTAGGAGAGTCAATCAGAGTGGATGAGCAATGGACTTGTAATTACAGTATGCTTGTAATTACACCTCTGTATGAGATGTACAAAGCAATCCAATGGAAGTGGGAGTTAAAGCCATTTGAGGATTACTCTTCCTGGAGGAAAAAGAATTTGTATGTTTCTCTAACTGAAGGGGAGAGAACTGAGATTGGCTCTGCTTATATTCACATCTAGAGAAAGAGAGAATATTGACTTTGCCATTAGATCAGTTTGGGTTTGATCTGTGCTAATCAGTTTCACAGTATGTGACCTTTTGCAAGCCATGTTACCTCTCTTAATCTCAGTTTCCTTGTTTCTTGAGTGGGGAATGATATCCCTATAGGGTTCATGTGAGGGTTGTTTGATACCATCTGTGTGTAAGGTGACTTCTAGCTCCACTCTATTCTAAACTTTCTCTCTTTCTCTATCACTCTCTCATTCATGTTCTCAACACATTCTACTTTGGACTCATCATAAAATTCATTTGAAAGTTTTATGAGTTATGCCACATGGCTTATCATACTTTAGGACTGCCCACATTTAAACTAAAACCTTTCTTCTAGGACTATGCGTATCACAAAGAAGAAAAGACGTATGACAGCAAGCACATCAATTTTGGAAGATAACTAATCAAAATGCATGCTCTTCCTTTTCTAGTAGAATGGAGTGATCACTGAGAAAAACCCCATGAGGTAGTTAAGGTCCCTTTTTGCAACCTACCAGAACTCCCTGCATTTAGTAGGTACCATGTAATATGTTCTCACTAAAGCAATGTGAGAAGAAATGTGTCAAGACAATCCATAAGCAGATATGGTTTCTTCAGTTTATCTTTATTCTTCTAATGACTTGATGTAAACAAGCTTGGTATTCTTGGGTATTTAAATCAGGCAACCTATATCCCTAACTCACCACTTGAAGGAAAGTCAACCACAAGTCATGAAATCCATTTTATATCTTGAATTAAAAAAAAAAAAACTTTCACCATGTCATAAAACTCACTCATATGCATTTTAGTGTTCTTTGTTACAGCAGCTAACATTACCCTTACTGATAGATCAGGCTCATCCAAGATGACAGATTATATCTACTTGTGGAAGTGAGGTGGTGAAATCCAACACATCCCTGACAGGATCTAATTACCTTGCAGTTGTGAATGGATTGGGGTTAGACGAGATGACCTCTAAGGTCTATTAATATCCTGAACTAATAACAACAATATCTTATATTTAATAAGTGTTTGCTGTGTTCCAGGCTCGGTGCTAATCACTTCACATCAATTTTCTCCTGTAGATCTTGCAACAGTCATATGAGATACACCCACTTAAGTATGAGATAGCTAATGGTTGCTGGTGAATGTAAGAAATGTATAAGATTAAACAATCCACAGGAGTTAATTTATATCCAGATCTGTTGGACTCCAGAGCCTGAATGCCTCACCACTGGAAAAGTCAATCTCCCAAAATCTGCATGTCCATGATTTTAAGTGCCTGCCATACATATTGCTCCTTTGTTCCAGGAATTACTCATAAGTTTGACTACAGGAAATTAGTTGGAAAATTAGTGAATGGTCGTTCATATTGTGGCATTATTTATTTTTGGTTCTATTTAAGGTTCTAATAAGAGATAAAGGGTATTAACTGACCTAGTAGAACTTTTATAGTTTATTAAGTATATTTACATTCAAGTCTTCTAAGTTTAGTATTATTACCCACACTTTACAGATAAGGAAGCTAAAAATGAGAGCTCTCCATAAATTTATCTATGTGGTCATTCATTGCTTTAATACATATGTATTTATTTTTAACTACATTTATTGAGGTATTGTTGATTTATAATGATGTATGTTTTAGGGATATATTTTCATACCCCTACAAATATATGTTATTACACCACACCCACCAAAGCCCCAGTCATCCTCTACCAGATTCTACTGGGTCCTCTTTCCCCTTTGTAATACATATTTATTAACTTTTTACTATGTTTCAGATACTATTTGGGCTACAAGAAATTCCAAAATGAACAAGGCAAATAAGGGCCCTAAGATGTTAGAACTTAAGACCCAGCAAATGTGACATAAGGAGGCAAGCAACTGGTAGCAGAGAGATTCAGCCATATTAGGATGCCTACATATCAGAGAAATTGTAAAGAAAGCTCTGAAATTGGGTAAATATTACACTGGTTTATTTTTGGACTTCTTACACGGAAAGTCAAGATTTACAGTATCTAGTTAGTTGAACAGGATGGCTAGAAATCAGGATAGAAAAAAATATAAATGACAAGAAAAAGAAGCAAACATGATCGAAGACTTTTTTCTCTCATATTCTGACTAGTAGTAATTGATCAATAAATATTAGCTATCATCAATTACCACTAACACAGTTTCTGCATCCTGAAACTTCACACACTTCTTATCCACAGAGCAACATTATTTACAACTTCCAACAGGGAAATGAATTAATATATTATGTGACTTCTACTTTTCATATTATCTTATTCTATATGCCATATTACAGATTTTCTTGTATAACTCTCACAGTAATTTTACAAGGTGTTATATGAGTGAGGACAATAAAATGTGCTTCAATGATAAGCTCCCCAACAATCTAGGTTGACTTTAATCAACAAAGGTTTATTTCTTGTTCATGCTACATGTCCATCGTAGATTGGCCAGTGACTTTCTTCAGCTTTATATTTATTTTGACTTTAAGAATGATAGGGCAACCACTGTGAACATTGCATGGCAGGGTACCATGACAGTAGAAAAAAGAATATGGGGGCCTCCCTGGTGCCTCAAGGGGTTGGGGTGCAGCACTATGAAGTTATCTGCAGCCACTCCAGCACAAGTTTGATTCCCAGCCGGGGAACTGACCCACGTGGTGCAGAAGACTTCTTTCTCCCCAGCTGCTTCTCTCAGCAGTGTATTTCAGTAGATCTGACTGTTCTGCTCCCCACTCTGACTCTGATGAATCCTCTCACCCCTTATCCCCGCACATCTGGGTTGCACCCCAGATCTTGCATGCATAAGTAAATCTTAAAAAGAAAAGAGAATATGGTGAACCACACACTGAAGCTCCTGAAACTTCCACCAGGGAGTGACTCACATCTTTTCTGTCCATGCTACACTGGACAAAGCAAGTCAAATGTCCTTGCTTAGGTTTATTTTTTTTCCTTTTTTTATATTAAAATATTTTAAAATTTACACATACTTGCCATTAATTGTAATCCCCAAGTATTCTCCATCACCATCTCACCAGTGCACCATCACCTCAGTCCCTCGTGCTCCCATCCTCCCTCAACCCTCCCTCTCCCCTCCCCACCAGGTGTCCCCAGTCTGT
>JAGFMF010011617.1:5881445-5926090 GCA_019455555.1 Galemys pyrenaicus | reverse complement strand
ATTCTTAGTAGATTGAGGAACCGCCATACTGCTTTCCATAATGGTTGGACCATCTTGCATTCCCACCAGCAGTGTAAGAGAGTTCCTTTTCCTCCACATTCCCGCCAACATTTGTTGTTGCTACTTTTTTTGAAATGTGCCATTCTCACTGGGGTGAGGTGGTATCTCATAGTAGTTTTGATTTGCATTCTTGCTTAGGTTTAATTGGGAGGAGGAAGTGTGATTTTAACATGTACCCAGAATATTTGTTCATAGCTTTATAGGAGGATATTATTTATTGTATCCTGTTTGTAGGTGAGGAAACTGGGTTTTAGGGAGGGGATGTAATCCTAAATGACTTTTTGGAGTTTAGACCACTAGGAAGTAAATTTCCGTTCCACCTACCTATTGAAAATCCAGGGTCCCAAACTCTCCTGTGTGCTGGATCTCATCTTCCTCCCTACCTCCTCATTGCTTGCCTACCCACACCAGGAATCTCCTCTCTTTATATCCATATTTCCCTTCTCTACTGGCACATCAGCATACGTAAGTATTTTTGTATTTTAAATGGAAGAAAGTTCTCTTCCTCAAGTGAACCCAAACACTGAAATACTGCCCTATCTTCCCACCATCCTTCCCCATCAAACTTTGGGAAATTATTGAATATTGCTCACCTTTCAGCCATCCCCTATATCCTGGATTCTACCCTTATTATTCCACTGATGTGACGTCTCGTTGACCTACATACTTCAAACCCAGTGTTCTTTTTCAATCCTCACTTCAGAGTTGATCCCTCAACAACAGGCAGCACTGATCCTTAACCCTTAAACGTGCTGATCCTTAACCTTCCCTTTCCTTTGCATCATGAAACAGCTGTTTCTCTAGACTTTCTTTCTCTATCTCTGGTCTTTCCTCATTGCCTTCTACAAGTTCCTCCACTTTCCGGTCCATTAATTGATGGTGTTCTATAGGACTGAGTTTTAGATTTTTTTTCTCTGCTCTCTCTGCCCACTCTCTCTGGGTGGTCTCAGGACTCCTCTGTCCTGCATTACTTATGGTGATGATGGCTCCTACAATAAGAGATTCAGGCCACACCTACCTCCTGCCCTAGGAGCACGGACCTGTTTGGATGGCCATTTAAATGCCATCGCTTGACTATCTCATAGGGATCTCAAGCTCAACATTTTTAAGATGGTTTTGTTAAGTTTTTTTTTTTTAATTGGGTTTTAAAGCTTGTCTTCTGTTCTGAGTCAGATAAGCATTTTCTCCACTCATTTCTCTGAGAGATTTTTCTCTTTGCATGCTTCTGGCCTTTCTTTGCCCTCAGACAATTAAAACAATTTTTTCTGATTATGAATTTAGAAACAATAGGCATGCTCCACTCGATCCATCTTTTTTCTCTCTCTTGGGAGAGGGTTTGTCTAGAAAAAGAACTGCTTCCCTCTGCTCATTCACTCCTTCAATCTTACCTGGGCAGGCATCACAAGCAAGGTAGTTCAGCTCATGACTTTGACTGGATGGGCATGACTGCCCAGTGTGGAGATTAGATACCTGTAACCCACTTGGCTAAGAGTCCCAAAGCCTTGGCCTCCAGCAGTAATATAGTTGATACTTTGGTCCCTACTTCTATTATTTATTTCTCAATTTGTTGACAACCTAGACAGAGAAAGTGCTATTTATTGGGGGTTTATTGGATGCACTTTAAAGCCATAGATAAATTTTAATCCCTACTTATTTTCTAACTTTGTGAATTTGGTTAAAATTGTGTTTCTGATATGAGATTACAAATACTTACAAAATCTATCCTATTTTGTCATGAGAAAAGATCAAGTGCTATGTATTTGCAATTGTGTACTGTTTTATTGTTTATGTAGTGATATTTATGGACCACATCTATCCAGAGTTGGAGGAATATAAAGACAAAAGAAACCATTCCTACACTCATGATCTTACAGACCACTGGAAAGTCAGAAAAACAAAGGAATAAAAATAATAGTGTATCAGTGAAGGGAACACAGATAAAGATGTGGGATGGGAGTGGGGGGGTTGGGCCTCAAGGAAGCTTAGAAAAAAGCTAATTCTTGAAAGACCAGTAGGAATTAAGGTTGAGAATGAAAGATGGTGTTATACAGGATTGGAAAAGCAGCGTGCACAAAGGTACAAGGCATGGGAAGGAAGGCTCTTTTGAGGGACCACAGGGATTTGGTTTGACTAGGCTGAGGGTACTGACTGGGGAGTGGCCAGAAATAGGGTTGGGATGGAAACAAGAGTGACCCACAAATGACCTGTTACATTAGGCTTATGTTTAGGCAACAAGGGAGGGGAGTGATCATGTGGACAGGTTTCTCAGTAATGAGGACAGTGATCATATGTACTGGCATTAATATTAATTCAGTGACTGGGAGAAGAGGACCATGAGTGCATTCAAGACATTCCTGTGCATGGAAGGCAAACAGGATCGCCTTAAAGAAATAGGGAGGGGCCCAGAGCCCCCTTTAGGTAGGCCAGTTTTAGTCCTAGTTGCCTTCCTATTCTTTCCCCAAAGCTGCTACCACAGCAGATGCATTACCTGGTATACAAGGCCCCATGCATGCGGAAGGGGTGGCTCTGAGTAGATGCAATACCTGGTGTACAAGGCCCCATGCATGCGGAAGGGGTGGCTGTGAGTAGATGTAATACCTGGTGTAGAAGGCCCCATGCATGCGGGAGGGGTGGCTGTGAGTAGATGCAATACCTGGTGTAGAAGGCCCCATGCATGTGGGAGGGGTGGCTCTGAGTAGACACAATACCTGGTGTACAAAGCCCCATGCATGTGGGAGGGATGGCTCTGAGTAGATCTAATACCTGGTGTATAAGGTATACTGACACATTTTCCTGGATCCTAGGGGAAATTTCTGCTGTATTTAGAGAGTGTCATATAAATTCTGAAGGAGGGTTCCCGTGTTCATATTCCAGCTCCCCCAAATACAATCTGAGGGTTCTTGGGCATATTACTGAAGTCTCCTAACTTTGATATTCTCATTTACAAAATGGGCTTAGTGATAGGATTATCTCATAGGGTTATTGAGAAGATTAAGTGTGTTGATATATATAAAGTACATAGAGAAATGCCTTATCCTTAATGGGGACTGTGAAGAGTTATCTGTAATTATTATTTTATTTCTTCACTTAGACTAAACTTCTAACAAGACAATCCTTTGAGTATAAATGTATCTCACATACTTTTCATGATTTGAGCAGAGAATTAAGAATCTTAAAAGTCCTTGGAAAAATCCTTTAAATTCATGGGTCTCCTCCAATCCCTTCATGATTTCCTCACAGGGAGCCTGCACATGTATTGGGTGTCTGTGCCAGAACTACATGTCTTTGAGGATATAATGGGATTAGCAAGACTCATCTAGTCTTGAACCCGTTGGAGCTCATGGTTTACTGGGGATGTACAACATGGAGGCAAATGGCTATAGTACAAGATCCAAATGGATAGATTCACTTGGGAGGGAGCTGGGAGTGTCTAGAGTGAAAGAGGTTACATAGAACTCAGGCTTCAAGGGAGTTTTCAAAGAGGAGGTGGATTTTGAGCCCCTGAACTATGAGAAGGATATCGACAGTCCTGAGCATGAGGAGGGAATGCAAAAGAAAGACAGGTGAATGTTCTAAACTTCCAAGCATCTCTTGGAGAAGTCTGAGTAAGGAACTTCCCATGAAATCTTGCCCTCTCCTCATCCCACCAAATAAAATGTGGGGCGCGTGTGCGCACATACACATACACACAAACATATGCTTTGCTTTGTGTCTAGATCCTTGCTGTCTGTTCTAATTTGTTTAAGCTCTTTGTAGTTTCATGTTACACCTTTTCAAGGAAAGAAAAAAGAGGAAGAAAACTGATGTGGTTTACTGTCTACAATGGGCTAGTTATACCACTGGTATTATTATTATTGCCCCTTTTAACAGTAGAGGAAACCACAGTTCAAGGAAGTAAAGCATTTTTTCTAAGGACACGCGGCAGGTGAGCTCATTCAGTATCTATTGAGTGTTGGAAGAAGAGATGGAAATTGAAGCAGGGTACTTTTGATTTCAAAGTCTTATACTCCTCTTAACACAGGACACTGCTGCTTCTCGAGGGCTAGATCCCTCAAAGACATAATCCTTCCCACTACCTTACCACACCACTAAAAACATCCCTTGCCCTATAAATGTACCAAACAGGACTTCAATTAATGCGCATTGATAGTGTCTGAGGGCTGGGCCTCCCACCTGAGCACCAAATCTTTCTTTTCACCCAGTAACCTGCCCTCTTCTCAAAAGCTGGTGTTCTCCCAGTGTCCAGTTTGCTGAGAATCCTTATACTGTGCCACACAGAATTGCCAGGGACCTCTGAAGCCATCTATTTCTGCGCCCTTGAGAAGAACCTGAGCCCAGAAAGGGCAAGTACCTGGCCCAAGTTCGCACAGCTCTAGCAGCAGAGCTGGAAGTAGAACACTAATTTATTCGGTGGTCTTGGAAACCATGTTCTTTTCATTTTGTCAGAAAGCCCCCAGCTAGATCTGTAAAATATCTTGGCCAGTTGGTTTAAAGGATTTTTCTTTTTCACTTTTTTTCAAAGACTGAACTCCTGAAACAGATTGGACTGAACAACTGAGCAGTAGGGAGGCAAAGTAAACAGAATGGGTCCTTGGTGCCCCCAGCATGTCTGTTGTCTGCAGCGACTCGTCACTGCCTGTGTGGCTGACAGACACAACCACTCCTACGTGGGGGCTCTCAGACTCCTCCTGGTGTGTGAAGAGACCCACAGCTACAGCACCAGGACAGGAGAACTGAAACGTCATGTCTGGCAGCCCAGCACTATCCTTGTAAGCGGAAGGGGCAGGAAAGAGATGTTGGTGTGAGGCTTCTCTGTGACAACAGCACAAACTTAAAAATCCAAGCCAGAGCATCTTCCAGGGGCTCCCCACTAGGCACATTAGATATCAGGAATCCTGAGAAACCCTGTGATCAAGTGGAAGGGGCTCCGGATCTTTCATTTACAGAAGTCAAGTCCAGTCCTAGTTCTAGCTCTTAACCTCTTTGAGTGGAACATCCTCGACTGTAACCTCACAGCTACCACTTCCGTCATCTGACATGTATCCATCCCAACTGTAATCTCTGATGCCTCATGTCTATTGTGCAGGGTTGTTAAAAGAAACAACAAGAAACAAGGGGTTTCTACAAGGGGAATATTTTTACAGGAGCATTCTGTTTGTATAGCAATCTTTAATTGCCTTTCAGTTCCTAGGGAGGGGGTGTGTGTGTCTACCTTAATGTTTATCTCCTGCCTGGCCCCAAAACACAAAATAAGGAGCAGGCGCTCCTTCAGCACACACAGTGTTCTCGTGAAAATTAGGAAAAAAAAAAAAAAAAAAGCGGTCCTTTGGCCAGTTACAGCCTCAGGTGCTGGCTTGGCAGACCAAGGAATCTTTTAGTGAAGGAAAAGTTGTTTTTCCCTGTAGGCAGACCTAGTCCTATGCTCCAGTTCATGGGTTGGTGAATAGCAAGTAAGTGGATTCCTACCCAGCCCCCTCATCTCAGCCCCTCATTTTTCCCTAGTGCACAAACTGTATGCAGACACCCATCCATGCACACATTTCCTCTTAACAGGCAACTGCTTCACTGGCTGCATTTACTAATGTAACCTTTGAAGGCATTTGAGTCCTTCTGGGACCTGTGATGCCCTCCCCTGACACAGAGCCTGTAGCACACAGTAGGGTCTGAATGAACACATTCATGGAAGAGGATGGAAGACTAAATGAGCTAGCCCATGTCACAATGCCCAGTGCATAATTCAACGACTGCTTAGTGCATGAATGAATGAGCTCACAGTGTACTTGTGAAAACAAAACATAAATCCCCACGCGAAATGTTTAATAACAATAAAATTTTCAAATTATAGCTCAATACAACAGCTCAAGAGATGGCGCAAGTCAGCATATGAGTGTCAAATTAATTGCCAGGCAGTAATTTTTATAGGAGTTCAGAGAGGTGGTGGTGGGGGGATCAATTTGCGGACTTGGAGACAGGAAGCCTGGATGGGTTCTTGTTCGTGTGCTTACACAGCACTTTCATTCATTCATCAAATGTTTCCCAGGCCCATATTAGTGCCAGCCCGTCTGCTAGACTCTGGGGATACAGAGATGAACAACACAAAGCCCACAGCCTTAAGGAGCTCACAGCTCAGTGGGGGATGACAGTTAGGCAAACAGTCAATATAAATATGATGCTATCTCAATATATGTACAGACAAAGGGGAGGGTTCAGTGAGCTAATGCACACAGTAGGTGTGTTGTAAACTGCAGCACTGTAACGGGAGCTTCTGACTGCCATCTGAGCACATTTCTGTATGAATCTTCACAATGCAACATCTATTAAGACTCTAAAGCTCCCATCTTTGTGCCTTCCCATCTTGCTTGCTCTTTTCTGAAAATTGCCAGCAGCCTTTAAGGACACTGCCCTGTCCACCTGTGAGCCCCAGAGAGCCCTCAGGGGGTGGGTACATGGAACCCAAGCCCGGAAAGCAGAGGCTTCGGTTGCAAGGGCAGGCCCACACTCTCTGCAGCTCCACGGAGTTCCCACCGAGCCTTTCCTGCCGAGTCCACCCTCACTGCAGTCACTCGAATCACCCTGGCAACCAAGCACCCAGAGATTGTTTGGCAACAATGCCAAGACAATGAAGAGTGTTCTTTTAAAACTCCATTGCAGAGGGGGAAAATACACCTCAGAAAGACAGTACGTGGATCTCGATCCCTGCTTCCTCAGAGAAGGCCCTGGCAGGAAGAGGCACCCTCATTTCACAGAGCCCAGAGCCTGTGGTGAGAGGCCCTGGAGAAGCAGTGGTGTGAAGGAGAAAAATATAAGCAAGAATGTGGATGGCCCGAGGTAAACTGCATTAGGTTCAGAGTGGCACCGTAAAGGGGCGGGTCAATAGCCTTACGAATTGGACACCATTATCTAGCTTGTTTGGAAATGCACACGTTCATGGACTGGTACTTGGTATTAAGCAGCAACGCTACCAGGGGCATCTCAAGATTATGGCAAGTGCTGAGCCTTGGTTTCAGAGCAGATTCAGTAAATAAAGTCACCATCCAGATCCACAGTGGACCCCATCCGTAGTCAGTGCCAGCCTTCTTTTCCTAAAATTGGTCCCTGATAAGGGTTCAGAACACTCCCATTTCCTACTAACCAACCAATGTTATTCTCTCAAGACACGCCGCCTGAGTATTCAAGAGGTATGAGGAACTGAGGCATCACCTTCAACTTATAAAATCCATATGGGTCATTCCAGAAGAAGCCTCAGTTTTCTAACCCTGCTGTGTCCCATGCTCAGAACTGGTGTGTGAGCAGGGGAAGGCAAAGATTCCAAAATTGGGGTATCTCTGTCACTCCAGACAGAACCAGTGTCTGTCACCTCAATGAATGCCTGCCAATCTGTCTCGCTAATATTCCCTGGCATCAGGATTTGCTGGTCATAGGGGCCCACCTCCCCATTCCGTGATGTTTGGCCATAGGATGGGGTCTGTGTTAGTCTTGGGCAACATCATACCTTTTACCTTTGGCCAGGGTAGAGAGGTGAGGCATGTGACCAGATCCTGGACATGAAGAATTTTCTTTTTTTGGTTAGGATTCCTATGCTTGGAACATAGGAGAGAATATCTGTATCTTGAGATGATGCAAGCCCGGAGCTCTCCGTAAGCATGTCTCTACCCGTCCCTTGCAGGAGAGAAGTTTTCTGTAGAGGATAGAATGCAAGGAGGGTCAGAAATAGAGAAAAGCAGAGAAAGAGAGAGCGTATCAGACACTATGACATCATTGGAATCCGTGAGGGTGCGGGCCAGCTTCATCCTGGACTGCCAAGTGACGCCGGCCAATAAATTCTGCCTTAAGCTGGTGATGCTGACCTCTCAGAGAGTGGTGAGTGGGGAAGAGGGCAACACTGGAGTAAGGAATGTCTCTGTGTGTGCAGGCTGCAAGAGGGAAGAGCAGCAGGGCTCCCGAAGAACAATACTGACTGCAGCCACAACTACGTTGTTTGGAGCTTTCTACTCCAGTTGTCATTGTACCCATAAACACTCAAAAGGGGACCGGCTTTATACCTCATTGCAGGTTTCCCTGTGAGTTTCGATCCAAAGGGAGTGTGTTCAGGGTGGGCCCATCTCCCCAGGGGTTTATAGGTCCCCACAGGGCCTGGGATTTGTTGCTGTCATATTTTTCCTCCAGCCAGGAGCTGTAATATTCATACTTTTATCTTTGTAGGGTGCAATATGTTTTGCAAAAACACTTTCATCTGCACTAGCTCATTTGATTCTCAGGGCTTCTGTGAAGAAGGCGGGACTGGGATTCCTTTTCCTGCCTGTCAGATTGAAAAACAGTCTCAGACCCTGGGGCCTTGGCAGTGAAAGAGAAAGACCCGGGCAGCACTTGTGCGTGGTCTCAAAGGAATGAACAGTGCAGGGCTGGGAGGGCCCCTAAATTTGGAGCCACAGGCCTGGGCTTGATTTTTATGAGTGGAGGGCAGTGGTGTGTTAGGGTCACAAGAGCTGGTATAGTGCACGCTCACCCTTGACTCTACATTCACTGACCGCACGTTGGTCTTGTAGTTGGCCGTGGCGATGATATCTGTATCAGAGAAATGGGCAAAAATCAATGCTTAGTTTTTGGCTTGGAGACTCAATTGTGAACCAGCTCAAAAGTGGAAAGGGAGAAGCAAAGAATACTAATCTAGAAGGTGCGCTATGTATACTGAGCGCACTCTTACAGCAGATCTTTTAGTCCTCATAACAACTCTTGGGAGCAAACCCATACCCTGTCTTGTGGATGTGCTAATTAAAACTTAGAGAGGGTTCATAACTTGCTCAGGAACACTAATAGGTGACAGAGCAGGGGTACAAAGTCAGGTCTCATGTTGCCTCTGATAACCATGCAGCATCCCCCAAATGCTTCTATTAGCATCTGTTCTTTCCCTAATCTCCAACCCAACAGCAGTGAGATATTAAGTCAGTTAGCATTTAAGGCCAATTAGCATTTAAGAACCCCACTTGGACACCGGTATCCTAGTTTCCAAATAAAACTGGCTTCCAGAAAGATGAAGAGTGCATTGTGTATAAGTGAACGAACTGTTGGCCGCTGGGACCCACAGTTCTGAATTGCAGTTGAATAAATGCTTCAGGATCCCCGAAGTTAGACTGCACCATCAGGCAGAGGGAGGGAGAAAATCCAAAGGTCCAAGTGTTAACCCTGCTGATTTACCTGGCTAGGACTCAGTTCCCTCACCTGTCAAAGGGGTACAATATCCTAACATACCTATTTTACCTGACTGTTTCTGTGATATCAATAGGGGAAGGAATTCTGAAGGCCTCCTGGAATCTGTTACACTATACAGATGTAAGGAAATTAGCATGTGTCTCAGCTGAAAACCTTTCCTCCTGTTGCTAAGAGAGAAAGGACTGTTTTCCTTTCCTGCTGTCTCTGGCGCTACACACCCCCACCATCCCCCCACCCTTCCCCCCCTATCTATTTTTATACCTTGAGTGCTTCATATGATGATGTCCTGCATGCTTCTAACTAGATGAAGGTGGCAGACAGGAAAAAAATCAAAAGAACCTAAACAAAATGAAAATATATTTCCTGCTTGAGGAGGTGAGAGATGGGTGTATTGGGCTGGCTTTTCCCAAGATGCTGAAAGGAACTCCTGCTGGACACAGGTGACCCCTGTCAGACTCTGCGCCATTCTCAGACAGGGATATGAAATGAATGGCTACATAGCAACTTGGGTGCTTTCATGATCTCATTTAATATACGCAGTAATTTTATGACAGTATGTATTACTTACGTTTTCCAGCTGAGGAAAAGGATACTTAGAGAGTGATGGGAGAAACCTACACCCAGGTCCTTGGGGATCTGTCAAGTGGCCTTTCCCCCCAGCACAACTAGTGGAAATAGGGAGCCTTGTGTGGTTGTTCAGGCTGGGGAATGGAAGGAGACTTTTATTCAGTACTTCAGAAGCCTCTGACTGGTTCCCCTGATTTTACTCAGACCCTGCCCAGTCCATTCTTGGCATAGCAGCTGGAGTGAGCTTTTACAAATGCTAATGATACTACCCTAACAGTCACTTCCCTCTGAACTCCAAACTTAGAATAAAATCTAATGTCCTTAGCGACTTTCTCCCGTAAGACCATTATCTTTCTCTGACTCCCACATCATCTTTTACCATTAATCACCACTTTTCCTATATCCCAACTATAGTTGGTTTCCTTCTGCTTCTCAGCATATTCAGGATATTCCTACTTCAGGGTCTTAGCATTTTCTATTCTCTCTACCTTTAGTGCTCCCAACCCCTTTCCCCTATCTTTCATCTCTGACTATTGCACCCATCTCTGATTAATTGTCATCTCCTTAGAGTCCTTTCCCAAGCACCCAGTGGATGGCCTGCTCTAGTTCCTTCCTATCATACCTCACTATCTGTTTAAATGGTTGTCAAGCAATTATTACTACCTTCCAGTTGCTTACCATTTACTCATTTTCTGTATCCTTGAACCAGAGAGCAAGTTTCAAGAGAATAAGGATTCCATCCCACTCCATAAAAGAGATTGACAATAGGAGCACACAATAAACACTGAATGAGTGAACTGTTACTGATATTTCATTATCCCAGGAAGGGCAGATCTGTACCAAATGAAAGAAAAAAAAAAACCTATTATTTGCTATCACTTAACATGTGTCCAGCTCTGTGCTTATCTCATTGGAGTCTCACAATCCTATAAAGCAGATAATCTGATTCCCATTTGCAGATGAAGAAATGGAGGCTTATCTTCTGTTAATTTGCTGAAAGTCACATAACTGTGACTGGAATCTTGGTTAGTCTGCTCCTGTACCCACAAACTAGGCGGAGGGAAGTAGAGTAATGTGTCTCTGGGGGTGCTGTCCATGTGAGCCTTCTGCCAGTGAAGTCTCCAGGAAGGAAGAGGCTGTGTAAAGTAGCACATGCAGGCAAAACCCCAGCAGCAGCCCCGAAGGAGATCCCCCTAATAGATCCTCATTGTTTGACTTGAAGTCCGACTCTCCCTGAAGAGGAGAGAATCCCAAAAGTTGAGGACAGCAGAATGGCTGCAAGTTCTAGGTCTCCCTGAGATCTGAGCAGGAGGGAGCCTGCTAATGGATGTGGAAGTCCTCCCTGGAGGTGCTTCCATTCTGGCCAGGTTGGCCCTCTCGCCACTGCTGCTGGCGCGCCTGCATTCTGCACTAGGTGGCGAAATGCTGTGGGGCTCCCCTATTCGGGGGAATGCGGTAGTGATGTATAAGGTATGAAAGATGTGGCCTGCAGAGAGCCGGCACTATCTCTACTGCTGTTGCGACTGCTGCTGCTGCCGCTGCTGCCACCGCCGCTGTCGCTACTGCTGCTGGCAGAGCTGCCGGGAGTGAGCGTTCCCTGTCCGGGATACCCAGTTTCCAGGCATCTCCTGGGCATCCTGGCCCCACACAGACCTGCCAGCCCCAGGGAACAAAAGCGGAACCCACTGCCTGCCCTCTCCTGCAGCCTGAGGATGAGTCGAGAGGGCTAAGAGGAGAGTGTGGTCTTCAGCTCCTGGAAGGTAGGGGAAGGTGTCGCGCTCACCCGCCCTGGCGTGGGAGGCTCAGAGTGGGTGCACCGAGGCGCAGACAGCCCCGAGGGTGATCTGTCCCGTGGGCACTTCCCAGACCCAGCGAGGTGGTCGTCTGGCACACTGAACCCGCACTGCCTGCCCACCGCAGGGCAGACACCGCTCTCGCACCGCTGGGAGTGAGCCCTCTGGGTGGTAATTGGAGGGAGCGTGGGGGAAAAGTCTAGAGCCCGAAGCTGGGCAGTGACGGTTGTGGAGGGACTGCCCACGGCACTTGGCGGCGCGAGACTTGCTGCGAAAAGCGGCGGGCGGCGGCTGCAGTGTGCGCAAAGTTTTGGGTGGCGCGCAAAGGCGCGGGCGCGGGCGCCGCACAGAGCCATGCAAGTTGTGCCCAGAGCGGGAGGGCGACCCCCAGGGGCCCCGGTGTGGAGTTCTGCTCCCTGCAAGCCAGCCCGGCTGGCTTGAGGCACAGTGTTAACCCTTCCAGGCCAAGGGGAAATAACTTCATCCTGGTGGGAGGCGGAGGCGAGTGGACTCAGAACACCGGGTAGTGAGCCTGGAGGCTCCCAGTGCGTCCTTCCTGGTCTTTTACGCATTTTGCGGCTTGTTCCGGGTTCTCGGTTCTTTTTGTCCACTTTGTGTCCAGAAACCTGACTGGCTCACCACCCCCTCCCCAGGCTCTAATTTTACTACTGCCATCCAGATCCTCTCCTCGCAGCCCCCACCTCCAAGTCCCCCCCACACCCCCCATGTCCCTACCCCCACCCACCTCCAGCGTGGTTCCTTGATGCTGCCTTGAAAAATGAGATGATTAATCAATTAGGTTAGTGGCCAATTAGGCATAACCTTGTAGGAAAATAATTATGCCCGGCTCTCTGGGCTTCCACTGGTGATGAGGTGGGAATCCAGCCCAGGTAGAGGGGCTGTTCCGAAAAGATAGGGCCGATGAGGGAATTACTGATTACTGGGAATTTAAAATTAAAAAGATTCAGATGGATGGTGGTGGCCCAGGTTGTAAGGGTGTAGTAGGTGTGTGTGTATGTGGGTGTGCGCGTGCGTGCGCGTGTCAGTTTTTGCTGAGGAAATTAACCCTTGGCAGCAGTGTCTGGGGGACTTTGCAAGCTGCATGTTTGGAACAGCTCAGAAAAGGTGTGTCCCCTGTTCGCCAGCCCCATCCCCCTCAGCTCTGAGGGGCTCTCCTAGGTAAATCACTGCACAGTGGCTTGCTGCTGCCTTGGGAGGCTGAGCTGAGTTTGGATGAATGCATTTTAGTTTCATGTCCGAGGAATCGCGTTGTTGCAGAGGGAGGTTCCTGCGTGGTGCCTTCAGAGGATGCACATTTCCCCTGCTTGTGTTAAATAAAGCAGTTATAATATGGGTGCAAAAAGGAAGACAATCTGTTTCCAGAGCTGGGAACTTGTGCTGTTGAACGTGGCTTCCCTTTGCTTTTTTGGAACGACTGGTGGGGTTTGGCACTGCAGTATTACAATACAGCCATATTAAAAAGGTCTTCAGAGCTTGGAGCCCTCCACCACTGCAGCCCCATCTTCAACAGACTTCTCTGCTCAAATCCTTCTAGCCGGGAGCATACAGTGAATTTCTAATATGCACGGCATGTGTTTTAACCCCTCTCTGTCTCAATTTTAAACTGCTTCTATCTGTTAATACATCTGAATCCCACGTAGTAGATTTCTGTTCAGAAGGCAAAAATTCAGAGGTGTTCCCAAAGCAGAGAGATTTTTGCAACAGGTCTCAGGTTTGGGTTTTCTAATAAAATGTCCCCCTGGCATTTAGCAACCTGGGACCTCAGTCTTTCTACTTGTTACTGAATCAGGTTGGAACTGGTGGTCTCTGGAATCCCCTGCATTGTGACATTAGCTGGTTCTGAATTTTATGGCTTTTCTTCCTTTCTGAGCTGAGCTGGAGGAGTAGCTGAGCAGTATAATGTGTGACAGCAGCAGAGCCACCTCACTCCCAGTGGAAAGTGATGGGAACTGGCTGGCTGGGGCTTATTAGCAAATAGGAATTGCCCAGCTGGAAGACTGCCTAGTGATACTGGTGTCCAGGGACCGCTGGGAGACTTAGGCTCCACCCTTCTTCATCAGAACGAAGGGCTGACATTCAACCCTCTCTTTTCCGGGGCTTTTCCCCACTTTATAGTAGGGTTCCGCTAGCCTCCGTACTAGGACCGTATTTGTTGGCCAGGCTCTGTGTCAGCAAAGGTCTTGCTCCTTTTCTAAAACTGAAGTGTCTTTATTTGGTGCAAAGGGATTGGAGTGGATGGAATGAAGGAAGAGAGAGGAAAGGAAAGAGGGAGAGAGGAAGAGGTAGGGAAGGGACAGTAGCAAGAAAGATAAATAGTGACAACAGCTTAAGACTTCGAATACAGCCAGACAGTATGAGGGAAGAGTTGAAAGAGGAGGATACACATGCAGGGGAGGAAAAACATAAAGGAGCACTTGTAGTACCAAGAAGGGGAAAGATGGGTCCATTGAAGTCTTATTTTATCATATGACTTCGGAAATGCTAAAGGAAAGCCCCACATCACAAAATAATCATTCCAAATAGACTTGCTTGGAACTCAGCTTTTACTTAATCAGACAACCACTAGTGAAATAGACTTAAGTAATTACATCACAGAAAACCATTAACTCTGCCTCTCACTTTCCCCTTGACTTGGGGACTGTAGTTGTTGAGGTGGGTTTGGAGCTTGCAAGGGGTCTTCTTGCTTGGCAGAGGTGCTTTGCATAACCCCAAGAGCTTCCTTACTCGTATTTGGTCAAGTTGAGACACTCCTTTTGGACAGCTGGGTGTCAGAACCATTTGGAGGGGAGGTATTCCTTTGTTGTCAAATCTGTCTTCCATAGGAAGGACAATATTTTAAAATAAACATTTTAAAATTTGTTCAGCCTTTAAGGGGAAGGAAAGAAAAGGAAAGATAGTTTAGTAAACACTTGCCACTTAGAACTAAGAGTGATAGGAAAATTATTCCAGTTCATTTTCTACTCTCTAGCCTTCCTATCCTCATTCTAGACTATCCTCATTCATCTCCTGGCCTCCAGTATGGACCCACCTCATAGTTGTGACATAATCTTTCTAAAACTTAAGTGATCAGTTATTCAGACATGTAACATCTTACAACTTATTGATCAAAAGAGATACAACATTTCCTGTTACCTAAAAACACATTATTCAAATTCTGACTGTGGACTTCAAGGATTTTCATAACCTGCCATTTTCATTCCCTTCTAATCTCTCTCTCTCTCTCTCACACACACACACACACACACACGGCATCAGACAACAGAGACACTGCATCATGTATACTCTATTGCCACACAAACACATATATGCAAACACACATTCTGTTGTGCACATGTAGCTCATAGACACCCTCACTCACATACACAAAGCAATCGTACACTCACACTCTACACTCATATTACATGTGCATACCACACACATGCTTTCCATTCCTTTATAGGCACTGCTTTCTTTCCTTGTCTGGAATGTGCATTTCTACTCCTTTACCTGGTGAACTCTACTCCTCCTTGGTGATTCATCTCAAAAGTGACAGTCACTCAGAGATCTCTTTTCCTTGTGAGCTTGTATTCCCTTAGACTCTTTTTTTAAAAAAAGATTTGTTTATTTATGCATATAAAAGTTGGGGTACAGGCCAGAGTTGTGGGAGGTGAGAGAATTCACCAGGGAGAGTGGGGTATTCCCTTAGACTCTTAATTAGCGCTCTTGTCTTGAAAGGTTATCCTATAATTCTCTATATGTTTACCTCTCCTAATAAGTTGTAAGTTCCTTCCAACCAAGGAAAAGTTATTCACCTTTTCAAGCACAATGGTTACCATAGTGCTTAGCACAAAGGTGAATGGTTGATGTTCAGTGAATATATTCATTTGAAGTATTTCTAAGAGATGATTAACATCCATGACATCTTTTAAAATTACTATTAATAATCTTTCCTCACCCAACTGAAGCACCCCCCCTCTATTTTTAATACATATGTTATTAAACACTTCAATTTCTTCTTGACCTTTGTTTTATGTCATATTTCCTAACAAGATCACATGCAGGAATCTTTCAATAGGTAGATATGTCTACCCCAGTAATGCCTAATATAGTAAGTGCCCAACGATTATGGAATAAGTGAACACATACGCTTTGGGTCTGTTTTATAAATTGTGTTAAACGAATTGCTTCACTAACCTTCACAAAATTTCCTGTGATTGTTGTCATAGTCCTTGTTTAACAGATACATGAAATCTCCAAGAGACAATATAAATTGGACATATCAGAAAAGGAAGGAGTAGTGGGATCTGGATTCAAACCCAGATCTCTTTTTGTTTATTGCCTCTGCTCTTTCCACTCTTTAAGTGTATCTGTGGAGACAAGAGAGGCATCCCAGAGAAAAGGCATATAACTCAGTTTTCACTAACCCAATATTTGCTCAAAGCTTACGAGTTTCTCGGATCTCAGAGCTTAGCCCACATCATCACAGTTGCCCTTCCAAATTGGTGTTATTTTTCCTTTGCAGATGAGAAACAGGCATATATGAGAAGTTACCATGGTTGGTCAAGCCCCTCAAGCCAGAAAGAAATACAAATTACTGAACCCAGGTCTATAGGCTCAAGGGTCATTCTGTATTTTTAAATATGAAACTTGCTCCTAGAAAGGAGAATGGAATCTTCTGCCTTCACTTTAGCACAATGACTTAATTGGACAGGAGGAGACTGGTAGTACTCATTCCTAGAGAGGGGTGGACTTTGTTAGATTCATGTCTGGGTCCACATTTTTGGGTACTTGCATTAAGAACTCCCTCTGTCTCCCAATTCTGCTTATCTACATGTTTGAAATCTTTGAACCAGAACCATGGACAGAATGCTTTGCTTGAGACTTTGGTCAACTGTACACATAGTTTTTGGCTCTGTGGGCATACAACTAAGCTTAATGATGTGTTTAGAAACTAGGGTGTTGGAGTATTGAGTCAGTGGGTGCTGAGACCTCCAAAACTTGACCCAGATAACACCTACCTTCTGGGTGGCATAGTTCCTGTAAAGAAGTCCTTGATGTATGCCAAGCACTGGATAGGGCATGCACCCTATATTCTCTCATTTAATCTTTCCAACAACCCTGAGGATACCATTATGATCCCCATATTGACCAGCATTTGGCACAATAAATATCCATAAAATATTTTCTAGGTTTTTAATTAAGAGAGAAGAAAATCATAGACCAGAGATATTAAGTAACTAGTCCTAACTCACATAGCTAATACATGTGAGAACTTGGATCTAATCTCAAGTTTCTCTGATTCTGAGAACTATACTCTTTTCTACCATGCTGTGTTTCATCTGGATTGGAAACCCTTACCAGTTGACACAACAGAACTTGTCCATTATCTTGTACAACTGCTCTATTTGAGAGAAAATTGATCAGGAGCAAGGTGTTGTTATAATATTTTAGATATATTAATTTATTTCATCTTTACACTCTATAGATAAAGAATACAAGGTGCAGTCAAGTGGTAGAACTGGAATTTGAGCACAGGAAATCTGTGTTCTTTGCTACTCAAGGGAATACACTTTTGGGACCTGGTTAAGATCCCCAAGGTAGGTACTTAACAAAAGAACTGTCATCATCATCACTACAACCACTACCAACATCATCATTGTAATTATTGTCGTCACCATAGATGCTATCATAGCATTTATCTTTACTGAGTAACTATCTTGTGTTTATGGGCACTATCATATATAATACCATTAACTCTCAAGATGTTCGCCTATTTCCTTAGAAGGAAACTAAGACTCAATTGAAGAGTATGAGTCACATGACCAATAAATGCAGTTGTTGGGATCCCATATGTTGGGTCCCAACATCCATTCTCAAGACTTCTTTTCACTGATCCTTGTTACTGATCTTAAAATCCAGCAAAGCATAATAAAAATGATGAGAAAATTTCATGGTTTGTTTTTTCCACTGTTAACTTGATCATCCCAGAAGGATCAGTGTCTAAAAAGACATAGACTGCATTTCAGAGACCTGAGTTTTTTCTCCCTATTCTGCTATCTGGTATATGAAGTGTGGTCTGATGGCTTTTATGTCTCTTTCAGTTTCCTGGAAGTGGAATAATATTACTGATCATGCTTCCTCATATGGTGATGAGACTATGGAAACATGGGACCTTTATCATTTTAACCTTCCTCTTAGAGAGTAAGAGGCATCTTGTGTGAGAGAGAAGAGAATGTTTCTTAGGTTGAAATCAACTATCTCTGGGTGCTGTGTAGTATCACTTGATTCAAGTGAGCAACTGATCATCACTTAAGATATTTGGACTCTTTGTTGGTGACAGTGTATGATTCTCGTCATTAGTTTTTTACTTGCAACTTATTTTTTTTTAAGATTCATTTATTTATGCATACAAGAGCTGGGATGTAGGCCAGAGACACGGGAGGTGAGAAGATTCACCAGAGATAGAGTGGGGAGCAGAACAGGCAGATCTACTGAAATACACTGTTGAGGGGAGCAGCGGGCGAGGCAGGAGAGGTCTGCTGTGCCATGTGGGTCCCCTCCCTGGCTGGGGGTCGAACTTGTGCTACTGTACTGTGGAGGCTTCACAGTGTGGTGCTCAACCCGCTGCGCCACCAGGGAGGTCCTTACTTGCAAATTATATACCAGGCACACTCTGGATATCCGGAGACCCAGTAACAGCAGGTAACCTTTCCATTTATCTAGCCAAGCACATGTAGTTTCTACCTCAAAGGGCACAGAATTAAGCAAGAATGAATACCAAATAAAGCACTCATTTGTATTCACAAGTTTTTAATAAACAAAGATGATTTCATTTTCCTGAAATGAGTGCTGAGCCATAGGTTTTGAGACTTCTTACTTTGTTAACATGCAGAATACAATTTCCTTTTTCAAAGTGACCATTTTTTGGAAGTTTGAACTTAGATCTTTAGTGACATTTTTTTCTCTAAGCAAATATTTACAGCCAAGTTAGAAACTGACAGAAAGGAGGATTTAAATGAAAATGTTACCAAACTGAACTTTACATCTGAATGAAACACATGGTGTCACCATGGACAGAGTCCTAAGAACTCAAAATATTTGTCAATTTTAAAGAACTTGAAGAAACCAAGCTGCTTTCATTCATTAATGTTAATTCTAAAAGTCACATTTTTACACATGTACTGTGGTGGCCATCTCTATGTATCTATTTGGTTTTATTATCATCATGGAATTCCAACCATCAATTTCTGCTTTATCTTCTTAGGTTGGACTGCCTGAAGGTTAGCTCCCATGTTTATTTCTACCGCAAAACTTTTACTAATGTAGTTCTTCCTGCCTGCAACACCTCCCTCCTCAAGTCTCCCAACCCAATAGGCTCTTAAACCTCAGGTCAGATACCATGAAGTCTTCTTAGTAACCTCTACTCAGTTGTTGACCAGCTTAAAATGTGCTTTTATTTATTATTTTTTCAAATCATATAAATAGTTCAACTTAATTGTTAAAGATACAAAAGCACATACTTATATGTAGAGTTAGTAAAAATCACTTGAAATTCTACGTCTTTGTTTTATCAATAAGAATTTCAAGTGATTTTTACTACCTCTTTGTGTTATCAATAATTTGGTGACCATTCTTACTTTGATCTCTTTAGACATATACAGTAGCATGTACAGAGAAATACAGTTTTACATACTCTGCCCTATCATGTATGTTGTTTACTTTTTCTAACTTTTTACTGTAGTTATTTATTTTCCCTTGCCTAGCAAATTATTAAAAACCTAGATGCCCTCCATGTCTTCCTTAAGTTCCTCTAACAATCATATGTATCCATACACACATACATACACACACAAGGATTCTTGTTGTTGATTTGAAAAATGAGATCATATATCCATCCCTTGGTATATTGCTTAAAATATTATGAAAAACTGTCGCCCCCTTTCAGGTCTCCATCAGTCAATTAGTAAAGTTATAAGTCATTGATTTCAGTGTCTTCAAAAGTTTCAGTGGTTTGAAGATACCATAGATTTTTCACCCATTTCCTTACTGATGGGCATGTGTCGTTAGCCCTCTATATCCACAAGTTCTCTGTTCACAGAGTCAGCCAACTGCAGGTCAAAAATACTTGCTATGTAGTTGGGCTGAAGGCTGTGTCTAGTACAGACTTACTTTTTCTCATTATTCCCTGAAAAGTACAGCATAAAATCTATTTATTTAGCACTAACCATTACTTTAGGGATTATAAGTAATCTCAAGATAATGTAAAGTATGATATGCTAGTTTGTACGCAAATGCCACACCATTTTATATAAGGGACTTAAGAACCATGGCTTTTCGAATGACAGGGGTGGGGAGGAGCATCCTGCCACTAATCCTCTACAGATGCCAAGGGACAACTGTCATTGTTTCACTAGTTTTTATAAACAGTGTTGAAGTAAGAATTCTTGTACATTTATCATGAATTGCTCATGCTTCAACTTTCATGGGGAGCTTTCCAAAATGATTATTTCTAAGTCAAAGAATATGTGGTTTTTAAAGTTTTAATACATGGTGCCATTTATTTTTCCAAAGAGAATATAATAATTTGGATTTCCATTAGCATGTATGAAGTCACCTTTTCCCTCTGTCTTTGCCAGCAGTACATATTATCTTTCTCTTTTACTTTTGCTAACTTCCTAGGTAACAAGTGATATCTCATTGCTATTTGCTTTGTATTTTCTTGATGTCTGCCAAGGAGGAGTATAATTCCACATTTATTGGGCATCTGGATCTGCTGCTTGGTGGACAGCTAATTCATCATCTTGTCCATTTTCCCTTTGAATAGTTTGTCTTTTTCTTATCACTTTGTAAGGTTTCTTTTATATAATAGATATTGATCTTTTCTCTTTCATCTACATTGCATATGAATTTCCTTCACTAGAGGATTGATCTAGTGTTATAATGATCTCTTTATTTGTCTGTGTCCAGACTGGACCATAAGTTGCTAGACAGCAATGATATGTCTGATTCATCTACACAACATTGCATCTAAGGCAAGGCCTGAAAGACATAAGTTCAGAATAAATGGTTCTGACACCAACTACATGTGTGATATCCAAATGTATTTCATTTAACATAGAATTGGATTTCAATGTTATGTGAAATAATTTACATATGTGGCATCACATAGACAGATATTTCAAATAAGCAAAGTTTCAAAATGACTAATGTTCTGGAAATATTTTAAGTGAATTCCACACTTCCCTGCCTTATAAAATAGAGTGTGACTCAGAAGTCTCATTATGAACATCAATTATTGTATCAGTCTATATACTTGATATTCTCAAGGACTATGCAGAGGAACAGAACTATATACCCTTATACACAACTGACCCCAGGCATATGGGTTATAAATGATCTTCTCTCCTTTTTATGCTTTTGCAGTCTCTTCTCAAAATGTCATATTGCACTATCATGTCTTGTGATTGTCAATTCCTCTTCCTCTATAATTCTCTTTCCTTCTACCATCTTTATATTGGCTATCGATGAATATACCAGACATCATGCCACTGGCGATGTGGATGTGATTAGGCTCAACAAATCCCACCCAGACTTGGTCTGGGGGCCATTGCTGTGGACAGAGTGCATTGACTTCCAGTGAAAATATAACTTTGACTACTTAGTGTTTTTTTTCCCCTTTGTTTATAACCATATTCTGGAAGAGTGAAGTAGCTTGACATATGAAGTGGGTGTGTGCCATGTCAATTAATTAGGAAATAGCTCCAACTGCATGTAACCAAATCACCAACTAAAGTGGCTTAACATGATAGAAGTCTATGTCTCACACTTGTGGAAGTCAGAGAGCACAGGACCACTCTAAGCTGCCCAGCTTGGCCTATAATCCTAGGTTTGGGTGTGCTTGTATAAGGACAAATAGTCCTGCACCTCCGTTTAGTCCTTAAGAATATCAGGTACATAGACTGACACAATAATTGATGTTCATAATGATACTTCTGAGTCATACTCTATAGGGCAAGTATGTAATTCCCTTGTGGTTCCAGAGGCTCACTGGCTGCTCTCTGTGCCTAGAATATTGTCATTTTCATGATCTGTACTGGTATATCACCGCATCTGCATTTAAACTATATAGTTAAAAGGGAGAAAAAAGGTCAGAGGAGTACTCCCCTACTTCTTTTAAGGGCTCGACTAAAAGTTGAATTCCTACTTAGTTTTTTACTAAGGACTGAGTCTACTGGGCACTCCTAGCATAAAGGGAGACTGAGAAGTATTGTCTTTATTCTGGGTGTCCATGTATCAGAGTTGGGGTGTTATTTTAAGAGATGGGAGGATGGGTGTTCAGACTCCCTAGGTGTCTCTGCCATGCTTCTATGGGTCCTGCTCTCCCCTTCTTCTTGTAAAATTGCCAGCCCTGGAGTGTAGTTACCTACTTCTTCTCCCAGCTCTCACTGTTGTGAGAGGATGAAATGGTTGGCAAAGATAGCTTTATTTGCAATCTTTCCTGATTTTAGTGTTCAGAAGAAGCAAAGAGGAGAATTGAGCATGTTGAGACATGAAAATGAAGGAATAGAAATCTTTGGGCATCTTGGCAGTATTTTCCTTAATTTAGTTCATGTCCTGTCTAGTCCTTTATGGCTTCACTGGGGGATAATCACTGCTATTTATCACTCATCCCTCCTTTTCAACTCTGAGAGGTTCAGGTGTGGAGACAACATGCCCTGGAAGCAGGTGTGTCGGGCACCTCAGTGAGAGTCAAGGAGGAAATCAGCCCCCTGCAAGTATAACAATTGAGCTGAGAGTTTGAGATTGTGACCTCTTTTGCAAAAAGGTCTCTGAGTAATCAACACATTGTATCTCCTCACTGATGTTTCTATACCCCACAGTACCCCACTGCCTTTCTGATGAACACAGAGCATCCCTCTCCTTACTCTGACTCTGGATTGAGTTTGTGCCTGCCAAATGGCTGATTCTAACTGGACTCCCTGCCTCTCAAGCACAGATGCAATCTCTGTCTCTCTTTTATGTGAGGGAAGACTTGGAGGGATGATGCTTAATCATGCCCTTTCTCTCCTCAAGTTAAAAAATAAATGGGAGATGTACATTGGCCTTAAACAAAGATGAAAACATAGGTCTTATTTCTATTAATACACTATTAGAGAATTTAGATCACACAGCAGGCCTCCTGAAATTTAGTAGCTCTAAGGTGGATATATTGATATGTCGCCTTCCCTTGCAGAGCACTGTTGGTCTCCTAGGATTATGTCTTGGGTAAGCAGTGAATGCGATTCTTTTGAGGTCTGCTAGCTCTGAGCAAGAGAAGGAAAGGAGTTGTTGCATCGTATCAGTTTTGTTCTTATTTGACAGTAGCAAGCATTCCAGGAGGGGCCTGGCAGACAACCTAGAATGTTAGGCCAGTTGCCCAACCACACGATGGTGCTACTAAGGTGGAGATCACATGGAGGCCGGGCAGATAGGAAGGTCTTTGTTAATCTGCTCCAGAGTGACTTTCTATGCACCTTGAAGACACTGTCCATCTTCTACTTCCTCCTTTCAAGCCTTAGCACATCCTGCAGAGGCTTCTCACAGAGTACAAGAAACAGAAGTGGGATTGGAATGGTGCTGAGAGAGCCTGGAGTGCGTCTGCATTAGCTACACAAAGTTACTCTCTCTTTTGATTTCACCCAAAAGTTAGATATTCATCCCTTTCCTTGGAGATGAGTATATGGAAATGGTGCTGATTTTCTTTTCCTTCCTGGAGAATGGTATTGAAGAAAGAAGAGTTTTCCTTGATCCTCGCATACTCACTCACAACTTCTCTAGAGACTGCCATGGCCCAAGGATAAAGCTCAAACTCCTTACCGCAGCAGAAAAGCCCTTCCTTGGTTTGGTTTGTGTTGCAGGGAAAAACTAGTGTGTAGGCCATAGGTGGCAGGGTGAAAGAATTCACCAGAGAGAGAGTGGAGAATAGAACAGGCAGATTTATTGAAATACCTGGTGTAAGAGCAGGGGGCAAGACAGAACATATTATCTGAGCAGGAACAGGGGCCTGGGGCGCTCTCTGGTACTGTTTGGCACCAGTTGGAGCCAGTTATCTGCTGGGATGTCTGGTTTTTAGACTTAGACCTTTGCCACAGAATGTGTCCTGACTCTGTTTTTGCATTCCTGGAGCTCTGCTGGTCTAGGTCTAGGTAACTGCTCTTAAGGCCTAGTCCCTTAAGCGCCCTTATTCATCCTCTTATCTATTCAAACCTCCCTAACTTACCTGCTGGCCAAGGAGTGGGGGCTTAGTTTTTAATCTCAGTAAAGTGACCAGACAGGTTATACCCTGTATTTTGGGGACTTTTTTTTCAGCCTCATTCCTCTCCAGTCTTCTTTCCACTCACTATCTGCTCTCTTCTGGGTGCAACCCTTTGTGAACTTCCCAGGGGACCGTCGAAATTGTCCATGTTCTCCCATGCACCATGTGTCTGTGCCTGCTGCCCTCCACTCCTCCCACCAGGAGTGCAAGGCCCTTCATGTCCTTCATTTGACAGACTTCTGTCTGCCTTGGGGGTATTGTTGTCCCCTCTTAGCCAGGGTTAGGAGTCCCTCCTGGAGATGCCCAGAGCACTCAGCCATTCCTCTGTCACTACATTTAGCAACCTAATGTGACCTTTGCTTTACCTGACCTTTCTTGTTACTATGAGCTTTGTCTTTTATCTCTGCATTCCAGTAGTTACTGCAGTACCCATGTGGCTGTTAATAATATTTCAATGACATGCATAGCATACTTGTGTGTATTACAACACAGTGGTTGCCAAAATGAATAAAAGGAATGAAGAGGTACTGGCGAAAGGATGCAGGCTTTGAGGTTGGAATCTGAATTTGCTACCACATCGTTACATGGCATTGAGCAAGTTCAGTGTCATAGGGCACTTGTAGGAAAGCTAAATAAAATGAGCAGGGGAAGTGCTTAGTCTGAAACACATGACAAACACTCAAGGAAAGTTCACTCATCTTTTCATTACAAGATAATCTATGTTACTGCAGGTGTTTGGTAAATAGGAGTCAGCATTCAACCCCTTTCTAGACCAAGTGTGAAGTGCTGACCTGTGACTTGTCTTACCTCCTGTAGGACCCATCCCAAAACACTTTGAAACCACCAGTGGATTGAGAGGAGGAGTGGAAATAGACAGAAATTAACAGAAGTCACCATCAGGCAAAATCATTTTCAGAGCAGTTCAGTGACAGTGAGAGAATGCCTCTTGACATCAGGTCTCAATAATTGCACTGTCACCAGGATTTCACTCACACTTCTGCCTCTTTTATATACTTCTTTCTTTGCTTGAGAATTTTTCCCTAAAAAAAAAAATTGACACAGACTTGACACCGAAAACAGTGTCAAAACTTCAGTGAAGGTCAAACATTTTCCAAGGGATTGCCTGGAAGCACATATCCCGCTGTGTTCTCTGTGTGCGCGCAGTGTTAAGACAGTAGGCACTGTAAGCTGATGTCGGAAACCAGCTTGGAATATGGCAAATGTCTTCTTTGTGCCAAACTCCAAGCTCAGCATCTTACAAAGAGTAGATGCTTTTACAGCTGTGTATGTGTGTGCAAAATACCTCTGCATTCTCTCCTTTCCCCGTGGGCCCACATGTATTTCACAACTTTCAATTCAGCAAACATTTATTGAACCCCTACTGCATGCAGGGAATCCTACTGATTCTCTCCTTCTGTGTTTGTTTCTCCCACCACATTAACATTATTGCTATATTGGAATAAAGATTTATGTTGAAAAAGAAATCTGTGAATCATTGGCAGCTACTGTTTTTTAAGGGGACAGCATAAACTTTTATTATTATTACTGCTGGTTTCTATGAAAATATTTCTTGTTATTGGGGCCTGATGATGATAGAGTGGGAAGGACATTGGCCTGGAAGAACCATGAAGAGCAAGGATCTTCTTTTAATTTAGCAGGTGATCTTGAGGCTGTTGTTTAACATATATGGTTTCCATTTTCCAGTGATTGTTAAGAATCTTTCCAGACCTTACATTACATATCAGGGTTTGAAAGAGCATAGAAGTTTGGATTTGCTGTCATAACATGGAAAGCATAGTCTTGGAATCTGAAGACTTTTTGGTTTAAACAGTGACGTTGGCATTTGGCTTATGGGATGTTGAGTTTAATCTTGCAAATCCCATGATCCTTTTCTGTAAAGTGAAGATACTGTGTCTCTCTTGTCTTGTTGCATAAATTGATTTTGAAGCTTCAGAAAGATGATGCATGTGAAAGTGAATTGTGAATGACACTGTTCACAAGTATATACACTATCATTACTGTTAATAATCAGTTTGATTTCAATATGCTATTCCAATCAAAATGTTTACATTTTGCCTTCTGGAGTCGTTTGAAGGAAACATCCCCTTTGGTTCTGGGGCTTCCCCCACCCCAAGCTGTCATGGGATTTCTTGAGGGAATGGGTGCTGTGTCCTCTATATCTTTTTGATGGACCCCCATCTGAGCTCTCGCCTGAGTCTATAATGTTTTATGTGTTAGCCTAAAAGGAGACCATTTATTCCTTGCTAAATGAGCTGTTACTGTGTGCCCTGTCTCCTCCACACCTGGAGCTGTGTTCATCAGAGAATGCTGCTGTGGATCTCAGGAGCTTTTAGGAGAAGGCTATTAGGAGAAGGAAGAAAACATGTTGTGCTCTCTGTCACCGGCCTCAGCTCATTAGTCAGAGTAGGTAGGTGACCTTGGGTGGGAGGGCAGATTTGCAGCCCTTGACTCCCTGAGGCACTGCTGGGACCAAGGGGATGCCCAGACCTACTGACAGCCCCTCTCTGGCCTTTCTGCTGTCTCTGCCCCACAGGTGCTAATTAGCTCTAATTGCCTGGCATGTTACTGCTTGGCATTGGGTGCACTGGGGCAGCTAATGTAAGCTTCTCTCCAGGGACATCCTCCCCTTACCTGACCTAATCCTAACCAATAGCTGGGGGCCTCTCTCAGACTGACCTGTGGGCTGTGTCTATCACAAATGGTCTGGCCTGAGAGCCCAAGAGCAGCTTCTACCCAGCCTGGTCTGCCTTGTAAAGACCAAGCTCCCCAGTTGGCCTTTTATTTGGGTGTCTGGTAGATCAGGGGATTTAGTTCAGTACTGTCATGAACTTGTGTTATGTTGGTCACTTCATTTCTGGGTCTCCTTGGCATCCTGTTGACAGGCTGAGTCCAAAGTACAGGCGAGAATCTCAGGGAGATGATTTTGTCCCCACCACTTTCTCCATCTCCTTCTGTCCACTCCCTGTCCACTCTCCAGTAAAGATAAGCCGAAGCAATGCCACCACCAGGAAGAGACCACAGGATTCCCATGTTGAAGGAGAAGCTATGTCTCTCTTCACCCTGGAGGAAACTTGCTTCCTTGTCTTTTTACCCACGTAACCCAGGGAATCAGAAAACTCTCATGAAATCATTGTGCAGGGCTTTACACTTGATGCTTCCATGGTTAAGCACTTGCCTGCAGAGTACAAATCCCAGTTCTGCAACTTAGTATCTGATCTTCATCAGACTTGAATGTCTTCAAATGACAGTTTCCACTGCTCTAAAATGGGGATGATAATCACTGAATCTACCTCACAGTGTGCATGTAGGTATTAAATGAGATAAACACTTGGCTCAGGGTAATTTATTAAATGCTAATAATTATCATTTTTATTTAGCTACTTTACTCTCTGCCTGTGACACAGATGAGGATATTAAGGGTAGGGTGTGGGAGGGGGGCATTAACTTGTCCAGTGTTAAACAGTTAATTATACACAGAGGCAGATAATCTAATCTTCATTGCCTTCTTATGTGCTCCAGATCTGAGAATCAATCTGTCCTAGAGTTTTTTTCAACCAGATAAATTCTATCTTTCTGTTTTCTCTTGTCCATTTCACCCAGATGTTACACATCTATAGATTCTATGAATCCCACAAATATGGGGCCGGGTAAAGGTCACAGGCTCTGGAGTTGGTCATTCAGAGCTTAGGACATGGCCTCTATATCTCACTCCTGGAGTGGTGTCTGGCAGTTCCCCAAACTGAGGGTTTCATTTCCTCTGCCTCAAGCCTTCAGTGACTCCCCACTGCCTTGGAATAAACACAAGCCCTCCCCATTGTCAAGTGTTCACGATCTGGTTTGGGCAGCCTAGTGCTAGGGAATCATTTGCAGGTCCTGTGTGTGCCATGTGCTTATTCCCTTCCAAACCTTGCATGTTCTGGGACTCAGTTTAATGAATGAATGAGGCTGAGTGACATGCAGCTTTTCCACTCTCTAGAACTCTGGTTCTAGCATCCCTTGGGGGAATAGATAGGGGACCGGGAAGAGGAGGGCTGCCCCCCTAACTCCCTCAGGGCTGTCTGCCCTTGCCTTGGCCTCCCTTCCCTTTGCCCAGTGGCTGAGCACCCTGCACGCTGCCTCTGATCTTCCCCCAGGTTTGAATTCATTGCTTCTCTACCTGCTGGACAGGCCTTTCTGCTACAGGACTGTTCTCAGTGTGAAATTGCATTTTGGCAGGGCCCTCCCTGCTCTGCCTCTGAGCAGCCTGCCTTTCCCCATCATGTCACCTATCACAAGAGAAGGCATCCTGCCTGCTTTCTGGGAGCACCAGGCAGCATGGACCCTATCTGTTTTGCTCCCCATTGTAGCTCCAGTTTCTGGTGGGGAGTAGCCAATAAATACTTGAAAAAGGAGCAAAAGAATGAGTGGATCCAGGGCTGGAGCTGTGGCAGAGAGGCAGACAGATGCGAGTCCCAGGGGAATGTGTGATCTCAGGGCCTGGCACATCTGACGTCTCTAGCTCAGCTGATGATAAACATCAGACCTAGCCTTTATTTTTCTCATTATGTTTAAAACCCACCAGTCGCCCAATAGTATAATTTTCTAAGTGGTTTCATTTCAGCTCCGCTAATTGAAGAGAACCAAGCTCTTTTTGAAGGCTTACTTTGTGTGTGGCTGTCACTGGTGAGAGTCGAGACTGGTTGTCAATCACTGACAATAGCTTGCCGTTCTGGAATAATTTAAGTTTAGGTCTTTCTTTCAGTCAGGCATTCATACTCTGTTGTATGTTTTCATACTGAGCTGAGAACAGTCTGGGGTGAGAAACTGTCATGTTTTCTAGGAGCTGAAATGGAGATTTCTCTTGAGATTTCAAATTCCTGTGGTCTGTGGCTCAGAGTAGCTTGGGTGGTCAGATCAGAGTTTTGGGAGTCAGATCTCTGGGACCCCAGGTTTGAATTCATTGCTTCCCTATCCACTCTGCCAGCTGGGAAAGTTTGATAAAATTTACTCAGTTTCTTGTTTCCTTATACAATTAAGGAGATGTAAATACTTTGTACCGCCAAGTATCATGAGAGTTGGTGAGATAATGAATAGACCTGGATTTGAGCAGGTACTTTGCAAACAGCAGATCTTGCTGTCATTTGCTTATACTGCACAAAGATTCCATAGGTATCTCTCTGCTGGCAGGGACCCAAAGGAGGCGCCATATGGCCAGTGGGTAAGGGATTAGGCAAACCTGTGTCTTCACCCCAGCTCTGCTACTTCTGCACGTATCAGCTAGGAGAGTGAGTAAAGCATATGAATCTAGAATTCCTTTAGATGACTGGAGATAATGCTATGTACTTATCAAGTGCTGATGGAGGTGGACACAGTCAACCCTCCACTCTCTGCTCTACCTCCCAGTATATATATTTTATGCTCAGAGGACTGGGAGGAAAAGAGACAGGTGATTAAGAAAGTGCTCCATGTAGGCAGCGTCACATTAAAGGGACAAGGATATGAGCATTTGTACAATATTCTTAGACATACCTGCCTGCACCTTCTTCAGTTATTCAACAGATAATTATTGAGCATCTACTACATACAGTTCCACCCACTGGGATATAGTGTTAAAGAAGATGAGCCTGCTATGGTAAGGCTTGCATCCTAGTGAGAGGTGGCTAATAAAAAAATTGACAATATAGTGTCATAGGACTTAATAAATGACAAGAGAAATAAAAGAGGGCACTGAATCTGCTACTTATGAATGGTCGGTGAGCTGCTCTGAGAAAGTGACATTGAACAGAGACTTTACTCTTGCTGTTCCTTCCACCTACAAAGTCACCCTCTCAGTTGTCACTCTCCCATAGTGCATCTGCTGACTTTTGAGATGGAGTCAACCTCTCCTCTCTTTAGGCTTTCATAATGCCTTTGACTCAGTCTGTACATATCACATTGAACATATGTCTCCTCCTGCAGTCATGAGGCCTTCAGGGTCATGGGTTCTTCTTTCAGCCCCAGCACCAGGCACAGTGCTGGGCTCAGATGAGTCCATTTATGGTGTAAAGAGGAGTGAAGGATGTCATGGGACAACTCAGGTCCCAGCCCACCCTGATGACATTTGGGACTAGTGCCTAGGTAGCCTCCTTATCTTGGGGAAGTCTCAGCTCTGAGACATGTGATTCACCAGAGTAGGGTGCTCTTTCTCATACTTCTGCTGATGTGTGACAGCTCCTAGCCCTTTTTAGCATAGGTGATTCCAGACAAGTTCAGCACTGAGATGTACTGGGCATGGTCTCTTGACATGTCTCAATTACATTTGCCCATTAGAAGCACTGATGTGACTTTGGGAAAGTTAATTTTTGTGCGACTCAGGATATTTTGCTCTTAGTATTAGAACAACTTCATATACTATTTCTTCTCTTATTTTTTTAAACATTTATTTAATTATGCATACAAGAACTGGGATGCAGGCCAGAGGTGTGGGGGTGAGAGGATTCACCAGAGTAGGGAGCAGGACAGGAGGATTGACTGAAGTACACTGCTGAGGGGAGCAGTAGGCGAGGCAGGAGAGGTCTGCTGTGCCATTGGTGTCACCTCCCTGGCCAGGGATCGAACTTGCACTGACTGCCATGGCTGCAGACAGCCTCACTTAACCCCTGTGACTTAACCCCTTGTGCCACCAGGGGGCCCCCCTTATTTTTTCTCTTTTATTTTGGTAAGAAAATTTTATATGACATCTGCCTTCTTCACAAATTTATGTGTATACAATTGTTATGTGGAAAATGCAGCATTTTGAGCAATTGGTACAATGATGTACCAATTGTCTAGAACTTGGTATTTTTTCTCAGATAGGGAAGTCATCAGGTGGCATCAAGTGATCTCTGTTTTAAACCTGTAATTCAAAAATATCTTACTCAGTATTATAATCATTATAAAGTACAGTAGATTCCTTGGCCCATAATTTGCACATCCTTGCAGTCTTCTGCTCCTTACATCTCAGTTGCCTAATCAACCACCTTGTTTCTCACCCACTTCCTTTCCCCAGCCCCACTCTGGTCCTTCTCTGCCCTTCCTTCCATGTGGCAGAATGGAATATGCTGAGTTCAAGGTCTGGTTATGCCATTTTCCATGTGTGAGGCCTTGGCACAAGTTATTCCTTTTGCTGAACCTCAGATTCTTTGAAATAGTCATTCTCTGCACTGCCAATGATATTTGGGTAATAATGCTCTAAATTAGAATTTTCTAAAGTAATATATGAACTAAAGTACGGCTGAGAGAATACCAAGTTATTTCTAGCTCCTTCACTTAATGGCTAGATGACCTCAACCAATTCACTCCTCTCTGTGGATTCATAAGTCTCTCATATCTGTAGTGGGGATAATGACCATATGCCAGGCACTCTTGTGAGTCTGTTACGTTTGTTAACTCATTCCTCACAACAATCTTAAGGCACTGGAACTATAATCATCACCACTGAATATATAGGCCCAGGGAGGTTCAGTAACTTGCTCAAGGTCATACAGTTAAGAAGAGCCAGAGATGGGATTCAAACCCAGTCTGTCTGCCTCAGGAGCTAGATCATGCTGCTGACCACGATGCTGGTAGTCTGCTTTGCGGAGCTCCTGTGAGGTTCAGCAAACTGAAAGAGAGTGGTTTTGATACTGCAGTTGTCCAATCAATATTAGTATTACTGTTGTTACATTTCCTTAGAGCTTAGCACTGCCTAAGTTTAATAAACATTTATTCTGTTGCTGCATTTGTCCTTATGTCTGCCTCTGATTTTTCTGGCCACATGTCTGTGGTTTTCAGGATGAGGCATTTATCTGGAGCTATTGTTTCCCCACTTACATGGGGTGTCATGAGTGATATGTGAGGACCTTCTTGGGTTCTTAAGGGGGGTGTCACGTTGTCCTTTGTATCAGTTCTTAGCTAGTGGTCAAGTCTTCGGAGGGGGCTGATGTTAAATAAGGAATGGGCTTTGTTGTAGACACGGGTCCGTTTTGAGTACAAGGAAGAAAGGGTCATGTCTACAATTTTCTCCGGCTCCAGGAACAAATACTCTGCCAGCACCTCTAAGCCTGAGAGTCTTGAAAGATGTGGGGATTGGTGGTGACCTCCAGCCTGCTGGTGATTACACGCAAAGCTGAGAGCAATTTTTAAAGTCTCCTCGCCATTTTGCTCTCTCTTTAAAAATTAAATACCCAACACTGAGGTGTTTTATTCCCAGATCAGCTGGTTTTTAAAAGGATGGCTTGGAAGTAAGAATGCCTGATGGCTTCCTGACCTAGGTAGTTTCCAAGGGGGGCAAAGGCTAGGAAGGGAGAATGACCTCATTCTTTTGTCAACCTAATGAAAAGGAAATGAAGGCATCAGTCTCCATGACTGGCTTCCACAGTGAGGAGCCACGGGAGGGATCCAGGATAAAGGAGGTGTGTGGGGGGATCCAAGATTCATTGAGACTGAGCTATTGCAGGGTCTTCCTGGCACAATGTGATAAGCACTGGACTGGGGCAGGGAGGAAGGACTCAGGTTCTAACCCCAAGTCTGCCCTGACTGTGTTTGTTGTCCAAATATTTCTGACCCTTTTGAAGGTGTTATGGTCCACATCTAGCATGGTAGCATGGTTCAAAGCAAACCTTAGAGTGAATTCTAGTTGCACCATTACTCCCTGGGTAATTTGGGTAAATTTCTTCTCTCTTAGAGTCTCAGTTTTTGCAGCTACACCATGGAGGTCTGGGGCCATCCATACCTTTGTCCACCCTGGGTTTAGAATGCCCTCACTACTTTTTACTCTGATCTCTGCATCTTGCCTGGCTCCACCATGTTCTTCAGCCCTAACTTAACTTCAGGTGGAAAGTCTTCCTTAAAGCTCCAGGTGGACTGAGATCTCTCACTCCAAATCCCTGGTCTTGTATAACCCCCATGCTTCCACTTGTCACTGCATGTATCCCTCTCTCTGAGGACCTTGAGAAGCCTGAGTCTGACTCCTCTCCAAGACCCCAGACCCTCACAGTGCAGTCTCCAGAAGCTTGCTGGAATGAATGCATTTCTTCCCAGCTCTGAAAGTCCATGGTTCTCAGTTCATTTGCCTCTACAAGTATCTAATTTTCAAAATAGACATACAGTGTGCTGTTTTCTTCTTGGTTTTGTTTTCTTCTTTTCACAAAAAGGAAATAATTATAATTTTTAAAAAAGATTGATTTATTTATGCATACAAGACCTGGGGTACAGGCCAGAGGTGCGGGGGTGAGAGGATTCACCAGAGACAGAGTGAGGAGCAGAACAGGCAGATTGAATGAAGTACACTGCTAAAGGGAGCAGCAGGTGAGGCAGGAGAGGTCTGCTGCCTCATGTGGGTCACTCCCCTGGCTGGGGGCAGGGATTGAACTCGTGCTGCAGTGTCTGTGGTTTGCTTCATAGTTCTTTGCTTAACCCTCTGCGCCACCAGGGAGGCCCAAATAACTGCAGTTCTTTACTTGCTATAGAAATGTGCACTTGACAAAACATTTTCACATTTTTTACCTACGACCCTACTGCCTGGTGGCTTATCAGCACTTGAGCTTCAAAATAATTCAAGGCCACTGTTGGACTTCATCCAAATGGATATAGTTTTTGAGCTGCTGGAACCATTTCCAGGTAACATATCCTTGCCGCAAACTGACCATATGGACAGGTCGGCCAACCTGTCCCCTGCCCAGATGGTGTTTTCACTAAGCTCTGAGCGATCACTTACTCCCAGGTAATGAACCAAGTGAGCCTGTAGGGCACCCTGATCTCAGGAGTCCCCTTTCTTGGTTTGGCTTTTAAGCAACAATGTCTGCCTCAGATGTCACAGAGAAACCTGTTATTGACAGAGGTGTCAGCAGGGAGGGGGGTTAATGCAAGATTGTTGAACAGAAATAAATCCCAGAGAATATTCTGCCAAACCATCCAAGCGTTCGTACTTTTATGTTGCTTTTATGTGCAGAATAGGGAGAGGGAATTCAAAGGAAGGAGGGAGAGATAGAAAGAGGAAGAGCTGAGACTGACTTGCCTTGTGGCTAAATCACAGCTCTTCATTCCATGCCTGGCTTCTTTCATCCTTCCTAGAGGCCTCTCATGAGATGCATGTGGTATATTTCCCTTCATGATTTGTTTTCTCTCAGTCACACTTTTCCCATTGTTGCCTTGGGTTCTTTGGCTACCTGACAAAGGTGAAATAAGAGACTTCATTGTACTGTGGGTGTGGACCTAGAAGAAAGTTTGGGACACAAAGCTAGAACGCTAGTCAGTAGGCCTCATTCAAGTATGCACCATTTTACTAGGGATCCCTTTTACTGCCTGGATCCATTTCTAGGCCCTACTTCAAATACTAGCATATAATTTTGATTATACCTGTCCTCTGCCTGCAGCACCTTCTACCACACTTCCTCCAGTCTTCTAAGGCTCATCTGGAATTTTGCTCCCTCACAGAGTCTCCCAGAGCAATCCAGCATTTGGCAACCTCTACCCTCTCTGATTCTGGATAGCTTTGTGGTTAGAATCACATAGATGGGCATTTGAGTCTTCTTTGTCCCTTTCTCCTGTGTTTATGTCAGATTACTTTCAGATGTCCCAGTGCTGTTGCAGGAAGAATGAACTATCCCCTAGGTGTTGGAAAAGGTTTCTGCTTTTAGCAGTCTCTGCAATCCTGCACAGTTAACATCGCTTTGCTGTAAATATTTGGCAAACCCTCTAAAAGTAGGTTAATAGTGTCTACCTTATAGAGTACTTGTGAGATTACATGAGTAGAACTAGCACTGAGGGCTGGCTGTTGGCTATCAGTGGCAATTGATAAACATTGTAAATACATAGTGGGTTTCTCTAGAAGACTTTGGTGGGCTACTGTGGGTAATGGGCCAGGTTGCCATGAGGGCTTGTAGGGTCAGATTGCCTGGGTTCAAATCCCAAATCCACTACCTGTGTATAGAGCAAGTTACTTCATCTCTCTAAACCTTCGGTTCCTCATCTGTAAAATAGAGATGATCATGGACTGTGCCTCAGAAATAGGACACAAACCACCCAGACTAAGGCATTTGGCAAAGTGCCTTCAATTCACAATAAATATTAACTATTTTCGAGAAAGTGGATGATGTTTTCATTTGTATACTTAACAGTTCTATCGCATTCCAACTGCTCTAGTGAGGGGTGTGGCCTACTCTATAGATTTTGACTCACATCCCACCTTTGATGAATCAAAGTAGCAAGAAGAGCCCGAGATTTGAGCCTGGCCATTGTGCCTTACTCAGGTTCATTGGGAAAGTGGACCTCCCTGAGTCTCCTTTGTATCATCTGTGAAATTGATAATTACATCTTCCTAAGTAATTGGAAAAAAAAAAAGAAAACAACCAGTGCCATCATATATGAAAGCACAATTTGAATAGAAAAAAGTGCTGCACAGAATGATGTTAATAACTGTTATTACTCATACTATCACGAGCTAAGCAATACTAACATGGCATTTCTTAGCTATACTGGATGGGGTCTGAGGAAGTCTCCGTTGTTTTTTAACTGAATAATTGTGGTCAGTGGAAATCCACGAGTTCTGCAATGGTCAGAACCAGTGTCCCAAGCACAGGCCAAATCAGGGCCACCCTGGAGTGTTTCAGGCCCAAAGCAGTCAGGAGCTGGAACTGAGCAGTTGGAAAGCCTGGCCAAGTCCTGGCTCTGCCTCTCCATGAATTTAGCCAAGCCTCATCTCTCTCAACCTCAGAGTTACTATCTGTTAAGTGGGGATTTAACAACCCATGTCTTGCCCGCTTTCTCAAATGCCTGTGAGCATGAAGTGAGATGACTGATGTTCCCCTGTACACACTCATTTCCACTCATTTCTAACTCTAGGGGCTTGAGGGGAATGACAGTCTTCTGCATTTTCTTAGTGCTTATGACAAAGCTTATGTTCCATTCAGCAGATGCTCATTAACTTTGTTACTCTTAACCTTATTAATCAGCTTCATTGTTTTTACCTTCTAAACTCTTTGCCAAAAAAAGTACTGCTTCTCTAATAAGGTCGCCTTTAAGCTTTACCAGCTGAAGCTGCTATGCCTATCTCCACTACTACTGATGCCATTTCTGCTACTAGTCTCCCTCCACCACCTCCTCCTAGCTCTACAGCTAGAGATGCTCCTGTATTGTTAGCCCTTATGCTGTATGCTTAATATAGTCTCTAGCACGTGGGGCATGCCTGTGAGTTAGGGGTGTGTATTGCCAGCAAGGCACGGAGCAGGTTCTCTATGTTCAGAGCAGACTGGTCAAGGAGGAGTCGTGGAGCCTTCAGTGGCTTTTTCAGCCTTTTATTACTCTTTACATCAGAGGAGACTAACTACAAAGCCAGCAGGAAGACTGGGGGCCAGGAGGCTGGCAGGCCTCCTAGCCCCAACAAATCTTCTCTCTGGACTGCTGCTGCTTATGCTTCTTCTGCCTCTCACTGTTCTCTTTCTGCTTCTCTGCTGGTGTCCTCGTGATGCCACCCTTATATATCCCGTGTCGCAGACCAGGTGTGTCCACTTGCACATGCCCACACCCTACTTGAGGTGCCCACCATTAGGCATGAGTGCAAGACCGCAGATGTCCATCATCACACCAGTGGTGGGAGGTCAGAAAAGCCTGATCACTTCATCTGCCTTACAGTGTGGAAGCTCCTAGGCTCAGAGGAGCAAGGGGGGACTTGCTCAGGGGCACACGTCTTACAAAAGGAAGAGTGAGGAGTTGGTCCTCATTTGTCTGACTGCAAATTCTAGACCTGTTCTCCCACACCCTTCACCACTGGGAAGCCAACAAGCAGCCCAATTGTCCTGTAATAGCCCACAGTTGAGTGAGGCAGTGATTTTTCCTGCGAGTGGATTAGAAGTAATTCCCGCTTTGAGAACGCAGGGGGTGGGAGGAGCAGACAGGCCAGGGTAAAAAAACCAGAGAAGCAATTCTTCTTTCAAAGAAAAAAAATATGTATTTGGATTCTTTTTTACACATCCAACCCAGCAGAAAATTGGTTTGCGGAAGATGTAGGTCGTGGCTCTGGCCCCGGTATGGAGACGCCTCATGTTGTACACTATATTACCAGAGTAATATTGTGCACTTTATTAGCACCAGCAGGATTTGGGATTCCCAAGGGGACTGTTCTTTGCTGTCAGATGTATAAGGCCATTTAATCTCCTTTATCAGATCTGGTTCTGCCTCCCTACCCCCACCTCCCCTTACAGACCAATACAAAGAATTTCTTCAGATTCATTGGTCTGAGAACCAGCTTTTAAATATTCTCCATCTTCTCTAACCCCTGTATCTAATAAGCTAGTAAACCAAGAGGTGTCAATGCCTTGATATCAGCTTTGTGCAATTGGGTTGCAACTTTCTCAGGAAATTTGTAATTGGAACTTCATCTTGCATAGACAGAGACTGGAGGAAGAATTTGCTAATGATGCCTAACCAGCTCTGCTCTCATCCAGGCACTGTAATCTTTGGGGACAAGGTTGGTGTTCTTTCATCAGAAACCCAATTACGTTTATGGATGTAGCTGGGAAAAATGAATAGTCACTTGAGGGAAGAGAATTTTTTCTGGATAGAGGCAGAGTTTACATGGCCTTCTTATGGATCATTTTTGCTAGAACCAAATATGTTGAGGTTCAAAGAGATTTGTATTAAACATCTAGTTCTGGGCTTATTCCCTGTGTTCCATGATACTTGTGTATATGTGTAGCAATTGAAGCCCTGGCATTGGTACTGGAGTCCTGTGATAAGACCTGGTCCCCCATTTGGGGTACCACAGTCCTGTAGATAGAAGATATGTCTTAATTCATAGCTACCAACATGATGGAAGAAGGGCTTTGGGATCAGAAAGCAGGCTTGACTAGTCATGCAACTCAGCAAAATTCAGGAAACCCAAGGTGACTGCCTTGGAGCCTACTGTGAAATGGGACAGTGGCACTGTGGTGCCAGAAGGGCACAGAGCAGGTTCATGATGATTCCAAGTAGACAGGTTAAAGAGGAGTCATGGAGCCCTCAGTGGCTTTTTTAGGCTTATGTTATCAGAAGTGACCAGGTACATGGCAAGCTGGGGGGCGAGGAGGCCAGAGGCCTCTCAGCCCCTGGCATATCTTCACTCTCTGGGCTCTCTAACCTCTCTCTCTCTCTCTCTCTTGCTCACTCACTCGCTCGCTTGCTCGCTCTCTCTTTCTCTCCTTTCCCTTTCTTCTCTCTCCACTTGTCTTCAAATCTTCTACTGGCGTCCTATGATGCCGCCCTTATATGCCCCATGTCTGAGTCAAAGCGTGCCCATTTGACATGCCCACAAGGCATGCGTGAAGGACTGCAGGTGTCCATCATCACACCAATGGCAGAAAGCAGAAAAGCCTGATGACTTTTTCATTTACCATACAATCCACCCCCTCATGGTTTTCCACCATACAAAATATACATACGTTTCCCTGGGCAAATATGAACACTGCAGCCATGACCAACAGAAGTAAATAGCATACAGCAAAATATAACAGAATACAAACAAAATATGCCCATGCAGGGCACCGACCTAGGGCCAAAAGACAAGATTATTGGCACCGGCAGATGATCCACCATTTCTGGTGCTGAAGACACTGCTCATGTGAGGGGGGAACCATTCATGGAATCTGCTGTCTCACACCAGGAGCCAAAAGGCTTCCTGGCCTTCTCTAGATGTGGTTTAGTCACAAGCCACCCACTGCAACCCCCCCACCCCCCAGGATGCTTCACTCTTGGGATTGCCATTCTATACACTTTCGGGGTAATCGCCCAATCCCCAGAAGTACTTCTCTGCCGTCGCTCCAACACTCGGCTTTCATAGCCACCAATGTGACGCGCAGACCCCTGCACTCAGGCAACCATGTGCGCACGCACAGGGGTCGGAGATTGTGGATACAACTCCACATGCGGCCTCTCTTGGGTCCCCTCTTCACCAGTGGATTCCACCACACTTCCCTCCCGTCCCCCAAGGATGGTTCCTCAGCTCCTCACCCTCACTCAACAACAAACAGGGCATCTCCCACAGGTGATTTTAAGAGACTCACTGGCCTCCTTTAACAGACATATGCCGCTTACCAGCCACTCAGGGCTTCCCAGTCTCAGCACCAGCTTTTGCCTTCTCTAAGTTGACTTTTTGATGCCTCTCCTCTGCCTGGCTGCAGAGAACGTGGCGAGGCTTCCTCCCTCAGCCAAGCTGGGGCTCTTCTCACACCTGCCCCTTCCCTACTCTGGCCATTGCCTCTCTGGGCTGTGGCCCTGGAGTGCCGGGCAGTACACAGGCTGCTTATGTCCACCAAGGCCACTGGCCATGCCTCTGTCCCCATCTCCTGGGTGTACAAACAATAAACCCACCCCCACGGCCCGTGAACTCAACATCAACCTGCCCAAGTTCCCGGCCTTCTGGAGGCATTGTCAGTCCAAGTCCATCAGTCCTTTCCTTGCATCAACAGTGGGCGAGCTCCAAATGACGTTTCACAGTCTTCTTCTCCAACAAGTCTGCTGCCTCTGGAGTCCTGGAGTCTGTTCTCCATTGAGGTCTTGTCCCATAACCCTGAACCGTTTTACCTCCTGTGCTCCTGCAGCGTCTTTGGCTCTTCCTGCAACTCCTGGACTTTGGCCACCTCCTGTGCTGCCATGGGGCTTCCAGCATTGTCACATGCTCGTGGCCTGCCACCTCTCAGTCCCTCCTGAGGTCTTTGGAGGGCTCCACACCCATCCGCAGCAAACCACCCTGCCGACTACGCCAGTTGTGTTGGCAGGAAGGGCACAGAGCAAGTTTCCGATGATTCTGAGCAGACAGTCAAGGAGGAGTCCTTGAGCCCTTGGTGGCTTTTTCAGGCTTTTATTGCATCATTATATCAGAGGCGACCAGGTACATGGCAGGCATGGGGGCCTGGTGCCAGGAGGCTGGCAAGGCCTCCTAGCCACTGGTGCATCTTCACTCTCGTGCCTCTGCTACTATTGCTGTCTGCCTTTCTCCCTCTCTCTATTCTCTCTCTTTTGCTTATGCTCTCCCTACTGGGGTTCTTGTGATGCTGCCCCTTAAACCCATGTGTCCCCACCTGCGCGTGCCCACTTAGGCATGCATGCAGGACCTCAGGTTTTCACAATTGGCAACAATTGTGGGAGGGTAGAAAAACCTGATCATTTTTCCATTATCCTACAAGAAAGAGACTTTCTTAAGTATCTGTCCCATGGCTGTGAATTGAGGATGTATTTTCCTGGGTTGTAGAACACAGAGTCTCAAATGGTAGCCTGCAGTTTCCTTGTTCTTTTCCAAGTTGCTCTGTGACTTCAGGCAACTCACTTGAAAAATCTTGGCCTCAGTCTTCTCATCAATTAAATGGTATTATTGGCATATTACCCCTAATTGTAGGACTGCTAGAATGCTAATTATATCACATGTGTACCTTATGTTGATGTCAGTAGAAAATGTTATCACATGAATGTTAGAATCTCATGTTTCACCTGAACCCTTACTACTTAGGTGAATTGCATCACAGAAAATGTTTTCTATGCATTTTCTTGTTTGTAGGTGCTTTTATTTATTTTTTTTATGCATACAAGAGCTGGGCACAGGCCAGAGGTGTGGGTTTGGGGGGAATGTGAGAGAATTCACCAGAGACAGAATGGGGAGGAGAACAGACCAAAATCCACTGCTGAGGGGAGGAGCAGGTAAGGCAGGAGAGCTCTGCTGTGCCATGTGGGTTCTCTCCCTGGCTGGGGATTGAACTAGTGTTGTAGCGTTTGTGGAAGCCCCCAGTGTGGGGCTCAATCTCTTGCGCCACCAGATAGTTCCCTGTGGGTGCTTTATGTAGGGAGGTGTAGCAGATGGTGTTGGTGCCCCTTTTTGTTCTCTGGTGCTCATTTTTCTACTGAGGGCTTCTTGGTTCAGCTGCCTACAATACAGTGGTTTGGAAGTGCCCAGAAATTCATTTGTCCCAGAAACACTCCTCGACCTAATTCAGTGGGGGAGGTAAGTCATTATCTATCTTTCTCAGTCCTTGGAGGAAAACCTGAAACAGTCCTTACTGTCTCAGAAAGGACCCCAGTGGGCCCAAGTTGCAGTTACCTACAGAGGTAATCTATGTATGATCACCCCTGGTGTTGACTTCCTTCCCTTCCATGCCTCACTTTCCATTCCCCTACTGGTGTTTCTGGGTATTGCTTCCCAAACTACTCGCACTGAAATAAGACAGTAGGGAGTGTCTGATTTATTTCTGGATGCCAGCACTTGTATCCTGGGTAAACATTTGCTGAAGGAAGTTTGAGTTTATGTTCTACCTTCTCAGACTCTGACAGGAAGTTGATTCTGTTCTTTTCATGATAGTTCTTTGTGTCAACCTAGCTTTCATCCCATTCCATTCCATTCCTACCAACCTCCTACCCTCAGTCTTCTCCAAAATCTGCATTTTCAATTCTTTCGTGGTTGTTTTTTAATCTATATTTATTATTCAATATTCTACGAATATTTCCATATCATTGATGATGCTATTCCATTTACCAGAATTTACTTAAACAATCTCATTTATTGAACACTTCAGTTGTTTCCAACTTCCAGATTTTGTACACAGCACTATAGCAAACATTTTATTTTTACATATATTTCCAATTTTTAAAAAATTCTCTCTCATGACGTAATTTCAGGTCCCCCTCCTCACATGGTGGCAGTTCAAACCTGAGCCCATTTGTAGGCTTGGTGCTTGCTCCGTGACCAAATGACATAACTATTGTTGTAGGCAATATCTTAGATCCTTGGGCAGACATGGCCAAGTTTCATATCTACTGGCTAAACCTGGGAGTCTTTCTCAAATGCTCTGTGTGTGCATGCCCACTGACCTCAAAATGTGATACTGACTTTGTCACTCATTCAATAAACACTCTAGAAGTCTAATATAAGGCTTTTCATTAGGGGGTGTAAAAACTGAAGAAAACAAATATGCTGAAGGATGGGCTTCCTCAAGATGTCCAGAGCAGGCTGTCCTTAGATATGTCACTTTGGCATGTGAATGATTTTGAACTAAGGTCAGTCAAGGCCCTGTAGGCTTAAGTGAAACTTTCTACCATTCCCCTACCTAGAAGAATAAAAATGGGCATAATATCTAAATTCAGGGCTTTCTGCAGAAATTATCCCCATGAGAAAAATCTGTCTACATGGCAGGCTGAATGCAATCACAGAGTGGGAGGCCCTTTTATCACGGGAGTCCCCCTTCTCTCTCCTGGAAGCCCCAATCCCCTATCTATTCCTTAACTCAGTACAGAAACCTTCATTCTGACCCCCACTTACTTTAGAATTGACAGCCACATAGATTCTCCATGTGTATGTAATTAAATTTTTCTTTTCTTCTGTTTATGTGATGTTAATTGGATTGCTTGACTAGTCTGAGGAGAGCACAGAAGGGTAGGGGACAATTTCCTCTTGTCCCTATAGCCTGTCCTTGAAAAGTTCAAGATAGTCTGGGACACGCAGCAGGAAACTCATTTTTTAGGCCCAGAGAGATGTGCAGAGGGACCACACACACATTGAGGTTTATCACATTGAGGTGTGATAAACCACTGGTTCTCACTCTCAGTTCAGCATCAGTCTCAACTGGAAAGTTGGACATGCACAATTTTAGGTCCCACCTTTTAGATCTACTGAATCAGAAGTTGTATTGGTGGGGCCAGCAATTTTTCTTTCAGTAAGTAAGGCCTCTGTGATTTTCATATTTCTCAGTTTGAGAACCACAGTGAAAGAAAGAACTAGAGAATTTTATGGAAGATGAGAGAAGTATCTGGGTCTATTTTAGTATGTTTTTATGTATGGAAAGAGTTGAGTATATGTGATAAGAAAAATCACGGATTTCCTGGACTAGGTGATTTCTGAATTAATTCTTAAAATTTGAGTACAAACCCATCCTGAATTTGTACTAATTTAAAGTCTAGATGCTCTTAATGATGGGTTAAAACCTTGGAGTAAGTTCTATAACAATTGTGTCTTTAAGCAAATTGTTTAACCATTTATAACCATAGAATGGACACTTTTTTTTTGCTAAGCTAATTCTTATTTTTATTTATTTTTCCCTCTTCTCTTTATTTATATATATTTGGCATCAATTGTGGTCCCCGTGGATTTCCCACCACCATTTCACCAGTGCACCATCACCTCAATCCCTTGTGCTCTTTCTGTCCTCAACCCATCCCAGCCCTCTTCCCCACAGAGTGTTTCTGATTTGTAAGGGACACATTTTGACATGATAGAAGACCTTTGTTTTTCAAAGAATCCACCCCCATGTGTCCTTCAAATAGTGCTACCTCCCTTTTCTCATCTGCCCTCAGCATATTTTAAACCTCTTGAGGGCAGGGTCTTCTTGACTTGATTTTTCCATTTTTAAATCTTTAAGAACCAAGTACAATGCTCTGTGCATAGGTATTAACAAGTACTTATTAATTCGATTTCCCAGAAACACATGGCGCAAGGCAGGTAGATCTGTCCATATTCTTTTATTTATTATTATTATGATTTTATTTGTTGACCCATATGCTGCTAAACAGTTGGTTTAGGTGACTTTAAATGAAAATGCCTGAATTGAACTGAACAGATGTTTTGCTTTTGCAGAGACTAGCCTACCTGTGGAGAATGATTTGAAAGTGTAGGTGTTACCAGTGTTCTTTAAAGCCCCAGAGTTTAAATTGCACATATCAACAAAGCAACCCTATAGTGCAGGTGATTTTTATTGTTATGTAATAATATACAGGATAATTAACTTGTACAAATGATAGTAATTCCTAATACCTGTATAGCATTTTCTATTTTACAAAACACATTCACATCCCTTAACTCATCGGATTCTCACAACTTTGTGAGGCAGGCATGGCAGGTATTGTTAGAATCTTTATTTCTCACATGTGGGACTATAGCTGAAACCAGGTTAATATCACTTCTGCTGTGATGTGTAGGCCAAAACACTCACAGACCATCCCAGCTTCAAGAGGAGGGGAAATTAAGTCCTGTCTCTCAAAGGGTGAAGTGTCAAGGAAGTCACATCATCTTTAATCCACTACAATGACTTTGATGCTTAATCTCTTTGAGCCTTATAAGATGCATATAATACCTGCATCAGAAGGGTCATAGTAAGTACTCAGATAATGGCAATTGTTTATCAATAGCCAATAAAGAAAGCTTTTCACTTATTTTATTTTTTTGCCTTGTTCACAGAGCTGTATTTTTATTATTTATTTTTTTATTAATATAATTTTTTATGATTTACATATATTTGCCCATCAATTGTAATCCCCATGTATTCCCCATCACCATATCACCAGTGCACCTCAGTCCCCCGTACTCCCATCTGCCCTCAACCCCTCTCTTCTTCCCTCCCCACCAAGTGTCCCCAGTCTGTCCTTGTCTTTTCATTTTTGGTTTTTGTGTCTTTATTGCTGTTATTGTTATTATTATTATTGTTCTTATTCCTTTCCTTGTTCTTTATTTGGTTCCCTTATATTCCTCCTAGGGGAAGAACCAGCTGGTATTTTTCTTTTGCCTTCTGACTTCGCTGAGCATCATCCCTTCCAGTTCCATCCATGTTCCTATGAATGCGTCTAGATTTTCTTTTTTGATTGCTGAGTAGTATTCCATCGTGTATATGTACCTTCCTGATCCACTCATCTGTTTTTGGGCATTTAGGTTGTTTCCAGGTCTTACCTATTGTAAAGAGTGCTGCTATAAACATAGGGGTGCAGGTATTCTT